>BLSH010460763.1:293587-304019 GCA_018402905.1 Glandirana rugosa
GTTGTTAAGAAAAAAGAGTCTAGGACTGGAAGTTCAACATGGCACCTCATGGCAAAGAACTCTCTGAGGATCTGAGAAAAAAGAATTGTTGCTCTACGTAAAGACTGCTTAGGCTTTAACTACTTCAATACCAGGCACTTAAAACACTTGCCGCCCAGACCAATTTTCAGCTTTCAGTGCTGTTGCGCTTTGAATGTTGCTCTACATAAAGATGGCCTAGGCTATAAGCAGATTGCGAAGATCCTAAAACTAAGCTGCTGCATGGTGATCAAGACCATACAGTGGTTTAACAGTACAGGTTCCACTCAGAACAGGCCTCGCCATGGTCCACCAAAGAAGTTGAGTGCACATGCTCAGTGTCATATCCAGAGGTTGTCTTTGGGAAATAGACATATGCGTGCTGCCAGGATTGCTGCAGAGGTTGAAGGGGTAGGGGAGTCAGCCTGTCATTGCTCAGACCATACACCACACACTGCATCAAATTGGTCTGCATGGCTGTCATCCCAGAAGAAATCCTCTTCTAAAGATGATGCAGAAGAAAGGCCGCAAACAGTTTGCTAAAGACAAGCATATTAAGGACATGGATTACTGGAACCATGTCCAGTGGTCTGATGAGGCCAAGATAAACATATTTGGTTTAGATGGTGTAAAGCATGTGTGGCGGCAACCAGGTGAGGAGTACAAACACAAGTGTGTCTTGCCTACAGTCAAGCATGGTAGTGGGTGTGTCATTGTCTGGGGCTGCATGAGTGCTGCTGGCACTGAGAAGCTGCAGTTCATTGAAGGAACCATGAATGCCAACATGTACTGTGACATGCTGATACATGATCCCCTCCCTTCACAGACTGGGTCGCAGGGCAGTATTCCAACATGATAATGACCCCAAATGCATCTCCAAGATGACCACTGCCTTGCTAAAGGAGCTTAGGGTAAAAGTGATGGACTGGCCAAGCATGTCTCCAGACCTTAACCCTATTGAGCATCTGTGGGGCATCCTCAAATGGAAGGTGGAGGAGCACAAGGTCTCTAATATTCACCAGCTCCGTGATGTTGTCATGGAGGAGTGGAAGAGGACTCCAGTGGCAACCTGTGAAGCTCTGGTGAATTCCATGCGCATGAGGGTTAAGGCAGTGCTGATAAATAATGGTGGCCATGCAAAATATTGACACTTTGGGCCCAATTTGGACATTTTCACTTAGGGGTATACTCACATTTGTTGCCAACGGATTAGACATTAATGGCTGTGTGTTGAGTTATTTTGAGAGGACAGCAAATTTAGTCTGTTATACAAGCTGTACACCCACTATTTTACATTGTAGCAAAGTTGTCACATGAAAAGATTTAATAAAATATTTTAAAAAATGTGAGGGGTTTTGTGAAATACTGTACATTGCTCTGAAATCACGGTATGTAAGTGCAGTCCGCCATTGTCTGCTTTAACCCCTTGGACACCACACAAGTGCCATCATTCACTTGAATGGGTCACAACAGGGCTGTATAATTCCTGCCATGGCTGTGAAGCAAAGCATTGCAGCTGCAGTATAGACCCTCAACTTTTGCCTCTGTGGCTAAAAGGGATAGCAGTTGGGGGGGGTAAAACCACAACTCAACTGCACAGTTTTACCACCACCACACCAGTGCAGCCAGCAGCAGTTTTCCTGATTACCACCATACCAGTCCCAGTGTCACCAGAACAATGTATACCAGCAACTGTGCTCCTTATCGCCACCACACCAGTTGCATTGTCACCAGACCTGTGTATGCCAGCAGCAGTGTTATTGATTACTACCACACAAGTCCCAGTGTTAACAGACTAATGTATACAAGCAACAATGTTCCTGATTGCTGCCACACCAGTGCCAGTGTCACCAGACCAGTGTAAGCCAACAGCAATGCCACTGATTGCTGCCACACTAGTCCCCAGTGTCGCCAGACCTGTGTATGCCAACATCAGTGTCCCTGATCACTGCTACACGAGTCCTAGCAATACAAGACCAGTATAAGCAAGTACCTGAATGTGGTCACATCAGTGCCACTGTCACCAGAACAGTGTAAGCCAGTAAAAGTGTTCCTGATTGTTGCCACACAGTCCCCAGTGTCACCAGACCAGTGTATGCCAGCAAGAGTATTCCTAATCACCGCCACATCAGTCCCATTGTTCACAGACTAGTGTATGCCAGAAACAGTGTTCCTGAATGCTGCCATACCAGTCCTAGTGTTACCAGAGCCAGCGCAGCCAACAGCAGTGTTCCTGATTGCTGCCATATCAGTCCTACTTTCACCAGACTAGTGCAGCCAACACCAGTGTTCCTGATCACCAATGTAGTGTTGCATCTGCCTGCTGCCTATAATGACCCTGGCCTGTTTATCAACCACATTTTTTCCTGCTGCCTGAACCGTTTGTTTGCCTGTTTGTTGACCATGTCTCTGCCTGCCTCCTGAGCTGACCATCAATACTTCCCATTGGTTGCCACATTGATGTTCCAGTGAAACATCAGTCCCAGCTATGCCCTGTGGAGTACTGCACTCCTAGAACCCCAATAACTATTTTGTTCTTCATTTCTTCAGTCTCCTGTATTGCCTGGCCAGTGAACATGGCATTCGTGGGGACAGCCACGTACTAGTAGGCTAAGCTTCTTTGACTTATAGAAACAGGGACAGGGACTGCTATAGGTGACTCTAAGCTATTAGAGTATACTAAGCTCCTTGATGTAAAGAGACAACCATTACAGTATGCTGTTTTTGATAATTGATTGTCCTGTACATGATTAGTCCACACATTGAAAAAATCTCACACATGTGATATCACCATACTCAGGAGGAATAGCAGAATGTGTTTTGGGATGCAATTCTAAGGATGCCTATGCTGTGTGTAAAAATATTTTATAAATTTTTTTTCCAAAAACTTGTGGCAAAAAGTGAAGCATGCCTCTTAAGAAATACTTTTGAGTTTTTGTAAATATAGAGGAGTATCTCCACAAACTAGGGTGTGTATTGCCATCATCCCTTATATTGGTCACTACATATACCCCTTATTTGTTGGGATTTTAAAGGCAATTCAAACTCATAATCATTTAGAAAATTACAAAATTTATTTATAAAATTGATTATTATTGCGATAGATTTGTACATAAAAACAAACAGTTAGATTTCCCTATTACAGAGATAGAGACCCATTGATTTCTTTGTTACAAAGACCAGTCATATACATGTATATATAGGAGGTGATATCACCCAGCCAAGATGGCCCTGAGACAATTCGATGACCATACAGTGGAACAGGGCCTCGGGAATTTTTTAGGTCCCCCCTATGTCCAGCACAGGAGGGGCCCCTGTGGTTTGGCGATATGCCGCCCTGGGGCTCACTGGACAGCCCAGAATGGTGAGGTATTGTTCCTCCCCAGTAGGTGGGGCTGTCACACAAGTGCGCTGTCGGTTATAAGTCTTGGACCTTAGCCTATCCCTCTTTTTCCGGAATGTCCGGGGAAACGGATATGACGCTGCACGCGGTGACGCACTTCCTGTGATGCGCCGGCGCATGCGCGGTCTTTTTAAGACGCCGGGGATGGGAGCCGGCGCCATGTTCAAATCAGCCGACCTGGTTGAGGCTGCAGCAGGTTCCCCAGGAGACCAGACTGAGAGTAGTAGGTGGCTGGAGGGAAGGATACCTCCCCTGACGGGGGACTCCGTTTAGGAACCATTGAGGGCTCTCTCTGCGACACCCTTGCAAATCGGACTTCCCTGTGATCTAACAACACTCTCAGGAAACAGTAAGCAAATTTAAACATGATGTAATTAGGAGCTTCTGATAGCTCAGACATCGTACTAAAGGAATTTTTTTCTCAATTAATTTTTCTTTGCCACAGTCTTTATTTAGAACTTCCTGGGGACACACTTTTTTGCACCGGCTGTTGGCATTTTTTGCCTCCCATCCTGACATAGGGGGAAAGGGACCTTTATCGAGGTGTGGGCTTCCCGGGAGTAGGACCATCTGGGAGCACAGTACTATACTACAATGTAAGTGGATTGAAATGTATGTTATTAGATGTAAGCATTTCTCATGTATTAGTTTATAATCATATATGATGATATTAGCATATACATTGTCTATTTCTACAGAGAAGGTGACATCTGTTCCCTGAAGAAGGAATTTTTATTGTCTTTCCGAAACGCGTAGGAGATACCCTGTTCCACTGTTTGGTCATCGAATTGTCTCAGGGCCATCTTGGCTGGGTGATATCACCTCCTATATATACATGTATATGACTGGTCTTTGTAACAAAGAAATCAATGGGTCTCTGTCTCTGTAATAGGGAAATCTAACTGTTTTTATGTACTAATCTATCGCAATAATAATCAATTTTATAAATAAATTTTGTAATTTTCTAAATGATTATGAGTTTGAATTGCCTTTAAAATCCCAACAAATAAAGGGTATATGTAGGTACCTTTGAGTTTTTATGCTCCAAAATGTGGTCATATTGCGGGTGTTTGCACTGTCCTGGTGCTGCTACCTATCACAAAATAGGTAGTCAGGTAATTAGATGTGTAATTTATGCCCCTCCTTGGATTTGGGCCTCTATATGTGTCTATTCTTTAAAAAAGTCACACACATGTGGTATCCCCATATTTAGGAGGAGTCGCAGAAAGTGTGTTATAAATATCTTATTAATTGACTACTTTGTGTAAAAAAAAAAAAATTAACTTTTCCCTGCATTTTATAAAAACTTGTGGCAAAAAATGACATTCAAAAGATTCACTATGTCTTTCAGAAAATTCTTTGGGGTGTTTGCTTTGCAAAATGTGGTCATTTTGTGGGTTTTTCTCCTGTCCTGGCACTTCGTATACTCAAGAAATATGATAGGTACTCTGGAAAATTAGATGTGTAATGCATTCTTCCTAAAAGCCCTTGGCTGTGAAAAGCCTCACACATGTGGTATGCCCATACTCAGGGGGAGCAGCAGAATGTGTTTTGGGTTGTAATTGTAAGGATGCCTATATTGTGTGTGAGAAATAACTTTAACTGAACCTTTTTTTTAACCACTTCAGCCCCGGAAGGATTTCCAGCTTTAGGACCGGAGCCCTTTTTGCGATTCGGCGCTGCGTCGCTTCAACTGACAATTGCGCGGTCGTGCGACGTTGTACCCAAACGAAATTTGCGTCCTTTTTTTCCCACAAACAGAGCTTTCTTTTGGTGGTATTTGATCACCGCTGCGTCATTTCTGATCGCCGCTATAAACAAAAGAAGAGCGACAATTTTGCAAAAAAACCCAAATTTCTTACTTTTTCCTAAAATACAAATCCAAAAAAAAAATATAAAAAAACATTTTTTTTCACCGTTTTTGGCCGATTTATATTCTTCCTCATATTTGCGATAAAAAAAATCGCAATCGGAGTTTATTGATTGGTTTGCGCAAAAGTGGTCGCGTTTACGGATGATGAGAATTCATTTTTGGGGTTTTTAATTTTTTTTTATTTTTTACTAAAAATGGCGGCGATCTGCGATTTTTTGCGGTACTGCGATATTGCAGCGGACATGGCGGAACGTTTTGACACTTTTTTGGGACCATTGGCATTTATACAGCGATCAGTGCTATAAAAATGCACTGATTACTGTGTAAATGTCAATGGCAGTGAAGGGGTTAACCTGCAGGGGGCGCGCTAAGGGTTAACTATGTTCCCTGGGCATGTTCTAACTGTATGGGGGCTTGCCTATCTGGGGAAGGGAAGTTATCACAGCCTTCACGTAAAGGAAGGCTGTGATCACAGCCCTTCCCCCTCACACAGAGCGGAGGTCCGTGTTTACATACACGGACCTCCGCTCATTTGCTCTGGGGGGGGCATCGCGGGTGGCCGGCGGCAATCGAAAGCCGCCGCACCCGCTCCCTGGCCCCCCCTGGACACAGTGAGCGCGCGGGCGCGCCTCCGGCGGCGCGCGCGCGCTCACTATACACGTTCCCGCAGCCGCCGTCGTATGACGGCGATTTGCGGGAACGAGCCACTTTGCCGCCGTCAGATGCCGATCGGCGGTCGGCAAGTGGTTAATTTCTTAATTTTTCAAAAAGATTGTGAAAACATTACATCTTAAAAAACTCACCATGCAACTCACTAAATACTTTGGACTGTCTACTTTCAAAAAGGGGCAATGTGAGGGGGGGGGGGGGTCACGAAATTAAATAGGAAGTCAGTATGTAGGCAGGTGCAGTCTATTTTCTCCACTGCAGGTGGCGCTCATCCGCAACGGCAATGCAGGATGAGAAGGAAGTTGAGAGGAACCTTGTTCCTCTATGATCTCCTCGGTCACAGAGAGGCAGCATTTGATTAGATGCTGGCCTCCCATGTGAATTTGGCAGCCATCTTGGATCAGGTAGAGTCTATTTAATACCCTGGATAGAGTAGAGATAGGCCACCCATGTGATTAGTGGGGGTGAGAGTTCTGAGACCTACTGTTAACTCATCGCTGTACATTCTGTGAGTGAGCCCAGTCGGGTTGTCTTCCCACCAGGCTAGTTGTTCTTTACTGAACTCCAATTTCAATGCAGATCTGTTTCTGCGACTGAACTCTGAATGTTTACTTTCATCACATTACAGTGCATCTTGATTAATCCGTTTTCAAATATATATACCATCATTTTTAGACTATAACTTTCACATAGGCTAAATATAATACATTGATTTGTTTTTTTTCCACCAAAGAATACTTTTGGCCCAAATTTATGAAGAAAAATGTATTATTTGCAAAGTTTTATAGCGGAAACTAAGAGAAATTTTTTTCTTTAAAACATTGGTTGGTCTTTTTTTTTGTTATATTGTTAAAACTAAAAAAACCCATTAGTGTTTAAATATCACCAAAAGAAAGCTCTGTCTGCATCTGCTGAATATATAAACTCATCCTTACCAAGTCTAATAATGTTTCTACGGGTAGTTATAAAATCTAATTGCACCTCTGTGTTATGAGTAGACCAGGACATAAAAAATAAAACAATAGAAAATGGTATCATAATTTAAAATAATAGTGCAAGCTTCTAGTAAGAAGACAATGTATAAACTTGACCTTTCAAAGGGTCTGCTTCCAGACATTTTTAACGAACCCAAGAGTTCAACTACCCTCTGGCAGGTTAAGAGGATAAAAACAACATATTTATTTTTCAAAGATGTGATATTTCTATACTTTTTGTTGCCATAGGACCTTAAATTCTGAACATAGCATAAATTGACATACTTAAAACAAGTATGTATTTTAACTTAGGGCCCAGTTACAGCTATCTGTTGTAGTAACACACAGTAAAATGCATGTTTTATTATGCTTAACTGTTACAGAAACATGCAAACCACTATGAAGTGCATTGCAGTATCCCAATGTTCCATTATGATAGCGAGCAACGCACCCACATGTTGTGCATTGTGGTGCACTATATTTTAAAAAAAGGATCGTGGACTTAGGGTTAAACTTTTATTTATACTATCCAAAGAAAACAATAACTTGTTTTTCTGAGCTTTCCTATTAACCTGGACTCCAGAAAAACAACCAAGTTTATTCAGTCCTGAGATTTACACAGCTCTGCCACACAGAACAGCCCTGTCTGGCAGAGGAGGAGCCCTGATTTTTTAAAGCTGCAGTTAGGTAACACCTCCATTCCCAGATGTAGCCTGTTATGGGGAAACGTGTTGGAATGAGTCGGGAGTTGTGACGAGACAGGAGTTGGGACGTGATTATTATCCAGACCTGTTGACAATCCCTAGGCTGGATTATCCTCTCTCTACTGCTTGTTTTATTTCTCTTTTCTGTAAGTGCATATTTTAGCCCAATAAATCCCTTACGTAAATATATTATGTGATGGGCTTTTCCTCTGTTCGTAATCCAATACATATACCGGGTGGAAGTGCACAGTAAGTCTGGATCGAAGAGTGCTGGGCTGGGACACTGATCTGCAGACTGTCTGATCCATTCACTGTGGAGATCGAGATCGGAGTGTGCGGTGTTGAGACACTGAACTGCAGGCTGTCTGATCCATCCATCGCAGAAGTTGGAGTATACATTGGACGAGGCTATACATCGGTTACTTGTATACCTCATGCGTATGATGATCACCTATAACATCATCATGTGGATCTGGTAAGAAGCATATTTAATCTTCACATGGATTGATTTTTATTTTAGCACTGGGAACGATATACAGCTTAACAAGTTGTTGGAACAAGATTCAAACACATATCATGAATGGATCCACATGTTTTGTTGAACTTATTTTTATTGTTGGATGTGGTAATAACATATTGAAACATTTAGTGTTAAGTCACAGTAGAATTCTTTAATAATTTTTCACATAAAAGACAGCGCAACTCTTTTATATTTTTCACTCATCAATTAACTAACAGATCTTGCCCTTCTGCCAGCCTATGAGTGGACAGTGAATTGAAAATAATCTAACTAATGTCTCCATTATTCTGCCCAGAGCTGAAACTGGGGGGGGGGGGGGGGGCAGGGCGACACATGCTCTGGGCGCCGCATTGAAAGGGGCACTGCAGCATACAGCAGTAGTGAAAGCAACATCACTACTCCTGTCAATCCAGCACTAGGAGTGACTAGGAGAGAACTAGGCCGTGGAAAACGAAGGTGCAGGCTGTGCTCTCCCCCTGATCCTTCCTGACAGTGCAGCGCTTCCTGATTGCACGGAATGGATCTTTACAGGTGTTCTTTCTCCTTTTCCCCTTGGTTATTTTGCTCTTGGTGGGCGGCCACTGGACATCCCGATGTGCCAGGGATCAAAGGGAGCCTGAGTGAGGACAGCATTGGGGGTGCAGGGTGTCTGTATGTCAGCAGATCTTTAGAGAGGGAGCTCAGAGCAGTAGGAGATTGGGGTGCCAAAGTGATATGCAGAAGAATAGACTTGTGCATGGCTGAAATTTTTTTTTTCCGTTTTCGTTTTTTTTTTTTTCTTTTCGGAAATTTGGAAATTTGGAAAATTTGGCAATTGCGGTAATTCAGAAATTTGTGGTAATTTGGCAATTGCGGTAATTGCAGTAATAACAGAAATTCTAAAATTTGGCAATCGGAACAGCCGAAAATTCGAAATTCGGAAATTCTAAAATAACAAAGAGCATTTAAAATAACAACTAACTAATAAATAATTATTACATTATAGGTATTGGAATTTCCTTGAAAATATCACTGTTAGTGAAAAATGTCCTATTTAAGTTCACTAACAGCCATATTTTCAAGGAAATTCCAATACCTATAATTTAATAATTATTTATTATTATTTTAAATGTTCTTTAGAAAGAATTAGAAAGAACATTTGAAATAATATCTTATTATTTCGAATGTTCTTTCTTATTTCCGAATTTCCAAAATAAGAAAGAACATTTGAAATATTAATAAATAATTATTAAATTATAGGTATTGGAATTTCCTTGAAAATGTGGCTGTTAGTGAACTTAAATATGGAATGTATTACTAACAGCCATACTTTCAAGGAAATGCCAATATCTATAATTTAATAGTTATTTATTAGTTAGTTATTATTTCAAATGTTCTTTGTTATTTTTGATTTTTCGGATTTCCGATTTTCTGAATTTCCGAATCTCTGAATTTCAGATTTTCGGCTGTTCTGATTGCCGAATTTCCGAATTTACACAATTACCGAATTACCGCAAATTTCCGAATTACTGCAATTACCGCAATTGCCAAATTACCGCAAATTTCCTAATTACCGCAATTGCCGAATTACCGAAAATTTCCGAATTACCGCACTTGCCAAATTACTACGATTTGGAAAAAACTAAAATTCGGAAAAATTCAGAAATTCTGCAAATTTTGCAAAATTCGGTGAAAACGAAATTCGGAACAATACATATTGCACAAGCTTACAGAAGAACATGCGTGCCCCCTTCCCCCTCTTCCCCTAGCAGTGGTACACAGCAGCAGTGATCTGTCCCGAGGAGCTGAGGAGAGAGAGGGGTGTGAAAGCATGACGCAGGAGAGAGAAAGTCAGATCCTTGTGTTTGGCAATGTTGTGTTTGGGAGGAAATGTGCGTGCCTCTCCTCTCCCCCCCCCCACCTGTTCTCTGCAAGCTGTCAGGCAGTGACCATGGTGACCCGAACGGGTGGAGGAATGTGCCTGGTATACAGCAGATCCCCTGGGCTGAATTGGAGGTCAGTAAGAAGATCACACACAGATAGTTACATACACACAGTCAGTCTCTCTCTCTCTCTCCCTCGCTCTCTTTCCCTCCCCCTCTCTCTTCCTCTCCCTCTCCCTTTCTCTTCTCTCCCTCTCTCTCTCTCCCCCCTCTGTCTCTCCCTCCCCCTCTCTTTCTCTCTCTCCCTATCTCTCTTCCCCCTTCTCTCTCTCCCTCTCTCTCCCTCCCCACTACTCTCTCTCATTCTCTCTCTCTTTCTCCCCCCCCTCTCTTTCTCTCTCCCTCCCTC
>BLSH010460763.1:306488-343288 GCA_018402905.1 Glandirana rugosa
GGGAATGAAGTCTCAGGTCTTTCTCCCCCTCTCCCTCTCTTTCTCCCCCCGCTCTCTCTCTCTTTTTCCCCCCTCTGTCTCTCTCTCTCTTATGATATTTAGGAGGTAAATTATGTAAGGGGTGGGGGCACTGATGTAACATGGGGAATTTATATAAGAGGGGACACTGATATAAAGGGGGGGATTGATGTAATGGGGGCTCAAAAGTAAGAGGGGACACTGATGTAAGGAAGGCACTATTATTAGGTTGGACACTGATGTAAAGGGGAACTGATGTAAGAGGGGATATTGACATAAAGTGTCACACTGATGTAAGGAAGGACTCTGATGTAAAGAGGGGAATTGATGTAAAGAGGGACTCTGAAGTAAGGGGGTACTCGGATGCAAGGAAGGCACTCTTGTAAGGGGAAATTGATTTAAGGGGGGCTTTGAAGTAAGGGGGGGGGGTTCTGATGCAAGGAAAGCACTATTATAAGGGGGAATTAAAGTAAGGAGGGGCTCTGAAATAATGAGGGACTGTGAAGTAAGGGGGCATACTGATGTAAGCAAGGACTCTGATATAAAGGGGCCCTTATGTAAGGGTGGACTCTGATGTAAGAGAGGACTCTGATGTAAAGGTTGACTGTGCTGCAAGGAAGACCCTATTGTAAAGGGGTGTCACTGATGTAAGAGGGAATTGATGTAAGAGGGGACATTGATATAAAGGGGAAACTGATGTAAGGAGGGGCTCTAAAGTAAAGGGGGATACTAATGTAAGGTGGGGCATTGATATAATGGGGGACACTGATATGGCAGGACTCTGATGTAGAAGTGGATTCTGATGATAGCAGAGACTCCCCTTACATCAGTTTCCCCCATTACTTTAGAATCCCCTCTAACACCAGATTCCCTCCTATTATCAGAATCCCTCCTATCATCAGAATCCCCTAACTAATGCTAAGTTTGGATTCTAAAGATGCTGACACTGATGCAATATAATAATATTGTAAAAAAATAATACAATTGTAAAAAATATAAAAAAAAAAATGAAACAATAAAAATAAAAAACTACTGACATTGTTCTTTCAGGGAAGGGTGCCGAACTGAGTTTTCGCCAATGACTCCGCCCTATCTTATAAACATGCTCCTTGCATTGTGCCACAACCGACTGGCTCCTTGTACCGCCATTCCCTCTCCCAATTTTAGCTCTGCTGTGTGGGGACAGCAAGAGGATGACTCCAAAAGAAATTTGGGAACTTAGTTCACTTGTGTTTAGAAAAATACATTAAGGATGTATTATTTAATATAGCGGTACATTATTATGTGCCTTTTAAATCTTCCTGGAGTTCAGCTTTACCTATCATATACATAAATTGCATGCTACTGTAGCAACTGCCTTATTTTGTATTCCATTATATTTTTGTTCAACTTTCTAGCTGGGAGTACCAGAAGTGCTGAACACAAAGTGACTCCTTGGTAGTTATAAATTTCAGATGAGAACATTGCAGAGAAAGTACAGTCACCATTTGCATTCACAGCCTAATGACTCCTTGACTCTGCAGCTGGGCAGATTTCCAAAGGTGTAACAGGAACACTAGTTCAAAAGCAGTTGAAGTTGCTTAACTTCCTCCTATTCTGCTTAGTTCACTTTGTGACAGGGGCAGTGATTACATTAACTTCACTCAGTAAGTTACAGCATTTTACTCTAATTCTGTTCACCTCATTATGGACCTCGATGGGAAGCAACTTTTGAAGTGGACAAGTCGCATAACTAGGTAACGAAATTCAAGCTACTTTTAATGAGAGAAAAGTACTATTAGATAAACAGTAGAAAACTAATCAGTGACTGTTCTGCTTCAGTGTCAGACTCTCTGCTCGTGTATTGAACTGAAGGTGTTATTCATCAGTTAAACAAATTTAGAATAGTATTGCAACTGTTAGACCAAGTACAAAATATTTCACTGGTAGCAATATATATTCAAAATGTATTATCTAATACAGTGTGTAAATTAAATACATAAATTGAAGTAAAAAATTACATTAGTAGCTATTAGATACTAGTTACTGCACTGTGCTCTGAATATATAAGGACATTCCTGCCCAAAAATAAAAATGGCATATCATTTAATATGTACATAGTAAAGGGGCCTCTTTACCATATCTTCATATCTATTTTAATAGAGCTTTTTAATATACTAGCAAAAGTGTGCCTGCTTGCTTAGCAGCAGAAATGTAGGAGTTGTCTTGCAGTTCGGAGAGAGCTTGTTCACACCACACATTGCATGTTATTGTGTGCTTAACGTGTGTGTGCTGGAGTGTGGTGCGAGTGTGCTACAATGCATTGATAAAATGCATTGAAGTGCTATCTTTTTTCTTTAAAAAAAAAACTTCAATGCATTTTTTTATTCATTTAATTTTTATTAGAAGTTTCAATTTCCCAGATCAACAAAATATACGCAATTCATTCTCTGTTTTCATCTAAATCCTAACAATGTTATCATGGAATAAAAAATTACACAAACATAGCAAATGTATTGATATGGAAAGACAATATTAAGAAAAAAATTAGTAACAAGAAAAAAAAATACTTCTATGTAATTCTATGTGCTGCAGTGCGTTGTGATGCATTAAAGACTGTTAGAACAAGCTGTGCAAAAATGCAACTAGTCACATTTTTTCAGCACACACTGAAGCCATAGGACATGAATCAAATTGCCTTGTTCTCGTGTTGGGACTTCATTAGTCAATGCTGTCCAACACAACCTTCTTCTGTTGTCGGAAATGGACAGCACACTGCCTTAGAGGTTGATTAACAGTACAGTCTTGCATTGCTTAGTGTTTTTGGTTCAATTTTTAGTGAATACTCTGTCAGTATACATTTATGTGGCATTCACCTATTCCACATTGTTGCTGAATTATTAGTATATTATTATTATCCTTATGATTCCTTTAACCATTTCAGCCCCAGAAGAATTTACCCCCTTTCCACACCAGAGAACTTTTTGCAATACGGCACTTCGTAGCTTTAACTGACAATTGTACGGTCGTGCAACACTGTAACCAAACAAAATTGACGTCCTTTTCTTCCCACAAATAGAGATTTGTTTTGGTGGTATTTGAGCACCTCTGCAGTTTTTATTTTTTGCGCTACAAAAAAGAGCGACAATTTTGAAAAAAAACTTTTTTTTATTACTTTTTGCTATAATAACTATACAAAAAAATTAAAGAAAAAAATATATTCCCCAGTTTAGGCCGATATATATTCTTCTACATATTTTTGGTGAAAAAAATTGCAATAGGCGTATTTTGATTGGGTTGCACAAAAGTTATCATGTTTACAAACAATGGGAATATATTTATGGCATTTTTATTTTATTTTTTATTTTCTACTAGTAATGGCGGTGGTCTGCGATTTTTAGCAGGGCTGCAATATTGTGGCGAACAGATCGGACACTTCTGACACTTTTTTGGGACCAATGACATTTATACAACGACCAGAGCTAAAAATAGCCACTGATTACTCTATAAATGTCATTGGCAGTGAAGGGGTTAACACTATTGGGCGATCAAGGGGTTAAGTGTTCCTTAGGGAGGTGTTTCTAACTGTGGGGTGAGTGTAGTGACTGGGGGAGGAGAGAGAAAGCTGCATCACTGGGAACAGCAGATCTCTCTCCACTACCCTGTCAGAATGGGGATCTGCTTGTTTACATGAACAGATCCCCGTTCTAGCTCTGTAAGGAGTGATCGCGGGTATCCAGCAGACATCGTACCCGCTGGCCATGCGCATGAGCTCCAGAGACATGCATAGGGTACCTGCATGCCCCCTACAGTCTCTTCAAGCGCCATTGTACAGCTACAGCAATTTGCGCAATAGAGCTGACTCCAGTGGGCGGGGTCAAATTTCCCCTGCTGACGTCAGCCAGGGAGGAGGGGAGGAGAGGAGCAGAGAGCCTGAAGTCATGTGATCGCTGGGAGATGCAATTAAAACTGGTAGAAGAAGTCGGCTTTATTTATTTTATAAAGCACAGGCACTAGGACACAGCTTTTTATCTGACAGAGGGGATGATCTAAAGATCAGTTAGTTTTCAAGCAGAGCGGAGAGGAGCAGATCAGTGCTACTGAGAGCTGACAGGCAGGAGGGAGGAGGACAGATGGAGACATAGGAGAGCTGCATATACCAGCACATGATGGAGGCACGTACATTGACAACAGATTCAGGGCTCAGCAGCCCTGATATATCAAAATACAGGGGGTAGCTAGAAACTGGCAGGATCAGCAGGTATTTCAGGTGATACAGAGTGTACTGTTTGTATTATATGTAAATAATGTACATAATAAGGATATGTATGATGCTGGATTTAAAGTGGTTGTCAACGCGTGACAACCACTTTAACCTACAGGTAAGCCTATGATAAGGCTTACCTGTAGGTGCCCTGCATATCTCCCAAACCTGTAGGGTTCAGGAGATATGTAGTGTACTAGATGTGCTGATGTCATTACGACACATGCGCAGTGAAGAAACGGTTTCCGTGCCGTTTCTTCACTGAGATTGTGCCGTGACTGGTGGGTCCTGTGTGCCGGCCAGTCACAGGGCCGGAGTCTCAGCCCCGGAAGGAAGAGGGGCTGAAGATGGACGCCACCAGCACAGGGGACATCGCTGGGCGTCGCAGGCTTTGTTTGCAGGTAAGTCACACATAATGGGCTACTATGCGATGCATAGTAGCCCATTATGTTTCCAGTTTGCAGGGGAATATAGAGGAAGTAAATCCACATCAAGCGAGTCCCATGTTATATATATATATATATATATATATATATATATATATATATGATAATGAGAGAGAGCAACAACAGGAAAATGGCACAAAACTGGAAGAAACGCAGTGTATCTGAGCAGTGGATGCTACATATGAGTAGGAAGTAATGAGGCAGAGCAGTGTTGTTGTGCAGTGTATAGTGCATATGATGAAAAAAGTGATGAAATATAGCAGTGACAGGGGCATGGTGTTGAAAAAAGTCCAAGCATGAGAATAGACGGTGACAATGGTGAATGGTAAATGTAAATAGGAGATTATGAGAGATAATTGTAACAGTGTAATGGTACCACTGAGCAGTGGATGTTACATTTAGGAAGTGATGAGAGTCAGCAAACACATGGGGATGGATCTGCTGAGCAATGGTTGTTATACAGTATTTGGACAGAAATCGATTCATAAAAGCACTGGAAGAGAGATTGTGCTCATAAGTGGTGAATGTTATGTATAAACATGAGTGGTGTGGAGACTAACCAGTACCAGGAAACCATAGAATCCCCTATGAATGGATTATACGATGACAGAAATGTTGACCTCAAAAGATTTTATTAAGACATTACATATGTCTATAACTAGAAGTAAGATGACAGCCTTCATAAATATATAAAATACAGACTTTTTAGAAAAATGTGTCCTTTTGTTAAAATATTAATCTAAAGGTGTACATGTATTGCTTGTAAAATATTTAAAGTATATAGAATCATTTAGACACGCAACATGATAAATGTCACTGTGGCTCAAACTTGTTCAACCAGTACGGACAGCATTCTCTATAAGAAGAAAGGACTATTCTACAAGATAAAGAATGTGTATGAATGAGATTGTGTTTGTCAAATAAATGTGCCGCTCACAATAACAAAAGCTTCTAGAACACAGAAAAGTTGTTTCAAGTATTACAATCGCACACTAAAAGTTACATTTACTGGCTAACTGCTGACAAGTGGGTAAAGTACTGATTGTGAAAACCTAAAGAGTGTGAAAATGTCATACAGAATAAATGATTACACACAAAAAAAATCCCTGCAACAGTTGAAAAAATAATCAGTATGCTACTTACCAGCAAGTTTATGTAATTTACATTGTTCCGGGTCTCCTGTTATTCACTGCAACAAGAATCCAGAGTTTATCTCATAGGGGCTCTGGAAAAGCATTATCTAAAGCTTATATTGTAGAAATGCCTCCATGGCCTCTTGCACACTGTACTGATGTATGAGCATCGGATATTCCTGGCAGAAGAAAGGTAAGGATGGGCTGTATATCACTCTCACATATTTGCAAGTATGCACACCCAAGCAAAAAGCATGGCATTTGTGTGTATTTGTGAGTATTTGTGTTTATTTGCAAGTATACACACAAAAATACTGACTGGCAACTCAGATTTATATATGTTTTTTGTCACTGATGAATACGGAACAAATGTTTACATCCCTGTGTGTTCAGGCACATTGAAAACAATGAGTTGCATTTAGATTAGTAAAAAAAATGCCTGTATACCTGAAAACGGAATATTTTCAGACAGCAGTGTTCAGGAGTAGAGTTGAGCGAACACCTGGACGTTCGGGTTCGGAGGATCCGAACAAACTTTAGGAAAAAGTCCGGGATCAGCACCGAACGTTGCCCAAACTTTAACCCGGACCCCGAACCCCATTGAAGTCAATGGGGACCCGAACTTTTAGGCACAAAAATGGCTGTAACAAAGTCCTGGCAAGTGCTAGAGGGCTGCAAAAGGTAGTAAAATGGGGGTAAGAGTAGGGCAAGTGCCCTACAAAAAAATGGGGATAGGGAAAATAAATTAAAATCAAATAAAAAAAATTGGAAGGGGGGGTGGATGTGGAGTAGGAGCCTAGAGGTTGACTAGGCCGTGACCGTGGCAGTGTAGGTGGAAGTGGCGGTGGTCGAGGAGGAGGAGGTAGCCAACACTGGTTTTTTTTTGTTTGTTTATAATTGGGTAGCCCCCAAAATATCGAGGCCTATACAAAAAAACAAGTATACGAATGGCTGTGTGAGTCCGGTCTAAATGTTTATTCTGCACAAGGTACAGACAAGTCTTGTGGGATCAATGCCTGGTTCATTTTAATAAAGGTTAGCTTGTCCACGTTGGCTGTGGACAGGTGGCTGCACTTGTCTGTGATAACGCCCCCTGCCGTGCTAAACACACGTTCAGACAATACATTGACTGCAGGGCAGGCCAGCACCTCCAAGGCATAAACGGCAAGCTCAGGCCATATGGCCAATTTGGAGACTCAGAAGTTGAATGGGGCAGACCCATCAGTCAGTACGTGTAGGCGTGTGCACACATACTCTTGCACCATGTTGCTGAAATGCTGCCTCCTGCTAAGACGTTGTCTATCGGCTGGTGGTGCTGTTTGTTGTGGCAGGCTGCTGACAAAGCTTTGCCACATTTCGGCCATACTAACCCTGCCTTCTGAGGTGCTGGCGGTGGCACAGCTGCGTTGGTGGCCTCTTCCTCCTCCTCTGCCTTCGCCTTGTGCTTCCACTGAGCCCCCGATGTCATTTGGGAATGCCCTCAGCAGCGCCTCTACCAGTGTGCGCTTATAGTCGCGCATCTTCCTCTCACGCTCCAGTGAGGGAATTAAGGACGGCACGTTGTCCTTGTAACGGGATCCAGCAGGGTGGCCACCCAGGAATTATAAGAAGTTACAATGTGGGTAACTCGGCTGTCATTGCGCAGGCACTGCAGCATGTAATCGGCCATGTGTGCCAGGCTGGCCAGAGGCAAAGATAAGCTGTCCTCTGTGGGAGGTATATCATCTGTGTCCTTTGTATCCCCCCAGCCAAGCTCCAGTGATGCCCACGAGCTGTGTTGGGTGCCACCCTGCTGTGATTCCTCCTCCTCCTCAACTTCCTCATCCTCCTCGTCCTCCAGAACTGTGCCCTGGCTTGAATATTTTTGACCTGGCCTATTCTGGTGCAGGAACCCACCCTCTGAGCCACTTGCGAATGACTGGCCTGATAACCGACCCCTCTTCCTCCTCCTCATCCTCCTGTGCCACATCCTCTTCCATCATGGCCAGATCAGTGTTTTTTCAAGGAGACATAGAAGTGGGATAGTAACGCTGAGAACAGCGTCATCGGCACTGGTCATGTTGGTGGAGTACTCAAAACACCGCAATACGCTACACAGGTCTCGCATGGAGGCCCACTCATTGGTGGCAAAGTGTTGCTGTTCTGCAGGGTGACTGACCCGTGCTAGCTGCACCTGAAACTCCACTATTGCCTGCTGCTGCTCGCACAGTCTCTCCAGCATGTGCAAGGTGGAGTTCCACCTTGTGGGCACGTCGCATATGAGGCGGTGAGCGGGAAGGCCAAAGTTCCGCTGCAGCGCAGACAGGCGAGCAGCAGCAGGGTGAGAATGCCGAGAGTGCGCACAGACGGCCCACAGTTTCTGCAGCAGCTCTGACATATCCGGGTAGTTTTTTAGAAAATTCTGTACCACCAAATTCAGCACATGCGCCAGGCAAGGGATGTGCATCAAACCGGCTCAGCCCAGAGCCGCTATCAGATTTCGGCCATTGTCGCACACCACCAGGCTGGGCTTGAGACTCAGTGGCAACAACCACTCATTGGTCTGTTGTTCAATGCCCGTCCACAGCTCCTGCGCAGTGTGGTGTTTATCCCCCAAACATATCAGTTTTAAAACAGCCTGCTGTTGTTTCCCCCTGGTTGTGCTGATGTTGGCGGTGAAGGTGTTACGCTGAGTGGATGAGTAGGTGGTCGAAGAGGAGGAAGCGCAGTAGGAGGAGGAGGCAAAGATAAATGCCCTGCAATCCTCGGTGGTGGAAGGACATGCGCCAAATGGCTAGCCGGCTTAGGCCCACCCGCCACTACATTTGCCCAGTGTGCAGTTAGCGAGATATAGCGTCCCAGCCCGTGCTTACTGGTCCATGTATCAGTGGTTATGTGGACCTTGCCACAGATGGCGTTGCGCAGTGCACACTTGATCTTGTCCCCGACTTGTTTTTGCAGGGAAGGGATGGCTCACCTGGAAAAGTAGTGGTGGCTGGGAACCACGTACTGTGGGACAGCCCCCGCCATCAGGTTTTTGAAACTGTCCGTGTCCACCAGACGGAATGACATCATTTCAAAGGCCAGAAATTTTGAAATGCTGGCATTCAGGGCCAGGGATCGCGGGTGGGTAGGGGGGTACTTCCTCTTTCTCTCCAGTGTTTGGGAGATGGAGAGCTGTAAGCTTCCATGGGACCATGTGGAAATCCTTGGGGACGGTGGCAGACATGGTGGCGTTGCTGTCATATCGTCTGTTTGCTGGGTGGCAGGTGACACTGTCACTGTAGAGGTGGAGGAAGAGGCCGAGGCAGCAGCACAAGAGGAAGCAGGAGGAGGCCGAGACCTTTCTTGGATTTTGAGGTAATTATGCCAATGCAGCTTGTGCCTTGAATTTAGATGCCTGGTCATGGGGGTTGTGCTCAGGTTTAGAACATTTATGCCCCGGCTCAGGCTATCATTGCACAGCTTGCAAACCACTCGTGTCTTGTCGTCAGCACATTGTCTGAAGAACTGCCATGCGGGGGAACGCCTTTGAGCTGCCTTTGGTGTGCTAGGTCCCTGGGTGCGGTGGGTAGTAGCAGGCCTACTGTCTAGGGGACGCTCCCTCCGCTTTTGCAACCTGCTTCCTCTTTTGCTGTGCTGGTGCCTCTGTGCGACCACCAACTCTTCCTCCAAACTGCACACTTCACTCGCATGACCCTCATTCCATGTGGGGTCTAGGACCTCATCATCCTCCACATCTTCCACTCACCCTTCACCACTGCCCTCCTTGTCAGTCTGCACACTGAGGTAAGCTGCAGCAGTTGGCACCTGTGTTTCGTCATCATTAGAGATGTGCTGCGCTGGTGTTTCCATGTCCTCATCCTGCAACAGAAGTGGTTGGGCATCGGTGCACTCAATGTCTTCCACTTCTGGGGCAGCGCTATATGGATGGCCCACGGAAAGCACACCAGGAGAATCATCAAAAAGCATAAGAGTCTCTTGCAGGACTTGGGGCTCAGCCTGCTTGGCTAATTTACAAGGGGCTGAGGTGAAAGACAGATGGCCATGGGGTTCAGGTGCCAACTCTGAGCTTTCATCAAGGGACCGGGAGGGAGACAATGTGAAGGAACTGGAGGCATTGTCAGCCACCCAATCTACTATCGCCTGTACTTGTTCTGGCCTCACCAATCGTTGAGGGGCATTCTGGCCTACCATATACCGGTGAAGGTTCTGTTGGCTACCTGAGGAAGGTGCTTCCCTTGTGCGTGTAGCTGGCACACCTCGACCACGTCCTCTCCTTCCAAAAGAGGGTACACCAACACCACCAACACCAGCAGCACCATGACCACGTCCCTTATTTGCTCTCCTCATTGTGCCCACAATGTACTATGTAGCCCTATGTAAGTATTTATTAATACCAATTAATACCTTTTTTTTTTTAAAACACCAACGTAGCCTGACTTTTTATTTTGGTGCAAGAAATGCACCGCTCACACCAACAGCTGGAAGCTCTCCCTTTAGAACTAGGAGATGATTTTTGAACAATAATGTGTCACTTACAGCAACAGCTAGAACCTCTCCCTTTAGATCTAGGAGATGATTTTTGAACAATAATGTGTCACTTATAGCAACAGCTGGAACCTGGCCCTATAGGAGTAGGCAATGATTTTTGAACAATAATCTGTCCCTCTAAGAAGAAGCCTCTACCTAGTGCAGTCATATCGTTGTGTAATGCAGGGTTTGATCTGCAATCTGTCACTCAAAGCAGCAGTATGTGAAATCTCAAATACTCCCACAATCTGATCGTTGTGTACGATCCTACAATCTGATCGTTGTGTACGATCGTAACGATTGTTGTGTTAGGCAGGGTTTGATCTGCAATCTGTCGCTCAAAGCAGCAGTATGTGAAATCTCAAATTACTACCACAATCTGATCGTTGTGTACGATCGTAGAGATCGTTGTGTTATGCAGAGTTTGATCTGCAATCTGTCACTCAAAGCAGCAGTATGTGAAATCTCGATTCTCAAATTTCTGCAATCTGTCCCTTGAGAGCAACAGTAGTAGTAATCTCAGGATGCAGGATCAGATGTTAAAATGTCTGCAATCTGTCCCTCACAAAAACGCTGACAGCTTCCTCTCCCTATACTATTCAGAGTCTCAGAAAGCATGCGACTGCAGCATCAAGTGACTCCAGCTTATATAGAGGCTGGGTCACATGATGCACTGGCCAATCACAGCCATGCCATTAGTAGGCATGGCTGTGATGGCTTCTAAGGGCAAACCAGTGAAACGCTTGTTGATTGGCTGCCCTGCAGCTATTCAACATGCGTGATCAACTACCAGAACCCAGAACCCGAACGTTTTTTGAAATGTCTGTGTTCGGGTCCGGATCCCGGACACCCCAAAGTTTGGTACGGACCCGAACGTTACAGTCCGGGTTCGCTCAACACTATTCAGGAGGTCTGACCCTGTTTCCTGTTATCATTAAATCAAATTCATGTGGATCTGGGCTGCTCTTTGCAAAACCATTGCACATAGACATGTTTGTTATTAAAAGCAAACAAAAAAAACCCTTTAATATCATTTTAATGTACAGCTCTTTATATTCAATAAAATAAAATATGAAGTCTTATGTTTTACAATTAAAGTTATATAAAAAAAAAATTATTTAATGGACATCCATCAAAAACCATATTTTTAGAATATATATATATATATATATATATATATATATATATATATACATATACACACAGTATCTCACAAACGTGAGTACACCCTTCAGATTTTTGTAAATATTTTATTATATCTTTTCATGGACAACACTGAAGAAATGATTTGCTACAAAGTAGTGAGTGTACAGCTAGTATAACAGGGTAAATTTGCTGTCCCCTCAAAATAACTCAACACACAGCCATTAATGTTTAAACCGCTGGCAACAAAAGTGAGTACACCCCTAAGTGAAAATGTCCAAATTGTGCCCAAAATATCAATATTTTGTGTGGTCACCATTAATTTCCAGCACTGCCCTAACCCTATTGGGCATGGAGTTCCCCAGAGCTTCACAGGTTTCCCTGGAGTCCTCTTCCACACCTCCATGATGACATCACGGAGCAGGTGGATGTTAGAGACCTTGTGCTCCTCCACCTTCTATTTGAGGATACCCCACAGATGCTCAATAGGGTTTAGGTCTGGAGACATGCTTGGCTGGCCAGTCCATCACCTTTACCCTCAGCATCATTAGCAAGGCATTGGTCACCTTGGAGGTGTGTTTGGGGTCGTTATGTTGGAATACTGCCCTTTCTCTGAAGGGAGGGGATTGTGCTCTGCTTCAGTATGTCACAGTACATGTTGGCATTCACGGTTCCCTCAATGAACTGTAGCTCTCCAGTGCCGGCAGCACTCATGCAGCCCCAGACCATGACACTCCCACCACCATGCTTGACTGTAAGCAAGACACACTTGTCTTTGTACTCCTCACCTGGTTGCCATCACACATGCTTGATACCATCTGAACCAAATAAGTTTATATTGGTCTCATCAGACCACAGGACATGGTTCCAGTAATCCATGTCCTTAATCTTCTTGTCTTCAGCAAACTGTTTGTGGGCTTTCTTGTGCATCATCTTTAGAAGAGGCTTCCTTCTGGGACAACAGCCATGCAGACCAATTTGATGCAGTGTGTGACTTATGGTCTGGCCACTGACAGCCTGACCCCCCACCCCTTCAACCTCTGCAGCAATGCTGGCAGCACTCATATGTCTATTTCCCAAAGACAACCGTGCTGCAGCTCAGTTTCAGGGTCTTGGCAGTCTTCTTATAGACTAGGCCATCTTTATGTAGAGCAACACTTCGTTTTTTTCAGATTCTCAGAGAGTTATTTGCCATTAGGTGCCATGTTGAACTTCCAGTGACCAGTATGAAAGAGTGAGAGCAATAACACCAAATGTAACACACCTGCTCCCCATTCACACCTGAGACCTTGTAACACTAACGAGTCACGTGACACCGGGGAGGGAAAATGGCTAATTGGGCCCAATTTGGAGATTTTCACTTAGGGGTGTACTCACTTTTGTTGCCAGTGGTTTAGACATTAATGGCTGTGTGTTGAGTTATTTTGAGAGGACAGCAAATTTACACTGATATACAAGCTGTACACTCACTACTTTACATTGTAGCAAAGTGTAATTTCTTCAGTGTGAGGGGTGTACTCACTTTTGTTAGATACTGTATGTGTGTGTATATATATATATATATATATATATATAAAATGTATATTTATGTTGCATGTTGTTGCTTTATGTTGCAAAAAGTGCCGCCACAATGGTGTTGTCTCTTGACTTCTTAGTACTAAGGCTTTCTGTATGTAAGAAACAAGCATATAGAAAGGGATTGACACATAAAGGCACAGTCATTATGTAGATGGGGACCCATTCCCGCTGGGAGAAAACAGGGGTTGATTTACTAAAACTGGAGAGTGCAAAATGTGGTGCAGCTGTACATGTTAGATAATCAACTTCTAGCTTTTTCAGTTTAGCTTTGGCAATAAAACCTGGGAGCTGATTGGTTTCTATGCAGAACTTCAACAGATTTTGCACTCTCCGTTTTAGTAAATCAACCCTACCAGATATAGTCACTGGCAATAATTGCATGTACAAATATGACATGCTAGTTGTACCCAAGTCACTCGATGGATCGACTTGGGCACAATCAGTCTACCCAAAGATGGTTGAATCTCGGCCGTTCCCTGCTTGACTGGCCGAGATTTGAACTACGTGTTTGTTACCCCTATTAATTAACTTATTTACTTCATTTTTTATTTGTTTTAAAAAAAACTATTAAAAAAAAAAACATTTAAAGTGTTTTGTTATCTATTCAATACATGTAAAAGAAAACTCTTTTGGTGAACTCATGGAATCCTCCTAGTTATTATCTTACACTACAGAACAATTAGCATGGGCAGGGTTAGTTTAACAACAACTTGTCAGGGCTAACACCAAGCAGTTTTAGATTTTCACAAGAGGAAATTAAAAGATGAGTGCTTTTTTGGCAGATTAACAGTATTTTCCTTACTTTCAGTGTCTTTTAACCACTTCAGCCCCGGAAAGATTTCCCACTTTAGGACCAGAGCACTTTTTTCAATTTGACACTGTGCTGCTTTAACTGGTAATTGCTCGGTGATGGAATGCTGTACCCGAACAAAATGTGCATCCTTTTTTCCCATAAATATAGCTTTCTTTTGGTAGTATTTGATCACTCCTGTTTCCCTTCTGATCACCGCTATAAACCAAAAAAAGAGTGACAATTTTGAAAAAAAATATATATTTTTTTACTTTTTGCTATAATACATGTCCAAAAAAATATATAAAAAAAACCAAATGTATTCATTAATTTTGGCCAATATATATTCTTCTACATATTTGTCGTAAAAAAAAAATCGCAATCAGTTTATATTGATTGGTTTGAGCAAAAGTTGCCGTGTTTACAAACCATGAGAATTAATTTACTTTTTTTTTACTAGTAATGATGGCAGTCTGTGATTTTTAGCGGGACTGAAATATTGTGGCGGACATGTCGGACATTTTTGACACTTTTTTGGGACCATTGACATTTATACAGCGATCAGATCTAAAAATAAACACTGATTACTGTATATGTCACTGGCAGGGAAGGGGTTAACCTGCAAGGGGCAATGAAGGGGTTAACTGTGTTCCCAGGGGCATAACAGATCTAACTGATCCCAAATACAGGGATCAGTAGATCACTGTCATGCTGCCTGACAGAACGGGGAACTGCCATGTTTACATTGGCGGTTCCGCATTCTTCCTCTGTAACAGGCGATCGCGGGTCGCTGATGGACATCGAGTTCGCCTGACCTGCGGGCATGCTCATGGGGCATGCAGCGGGCATGCGCGCGCTTGGCCGCAAATCACGCAAGCCATACTGCTGCATTAAATGTATGCGACGCTGTTGGGAAGTGGTTAAAGAAAAAAAACACATGAAATATGCATGTATTACAGAGGTGTACTGTGTGTGTTTTTTATATGTTAAAGCTAAACTCCAGGCATACTTACATTGGTTCAACTTGGACCAATATACATACAGTGTGCTAATGTCTAATACTGTGAAAGTTGACAATCAGAGTGTTTGCTGAGATCTTCTGGGTGCACACCAATCGCAGTGGGTTGGTTTCCACTCACCATTCACAGAGCACCTTTTATTTTTTTTTTCAGTGAAAACAAGGAATTCTTTGTTTGGACAAGGTGTAGAGGATGGGTGGTCATTTCATGATCTCCATCTCCTCCAATTAGAGAACATCTTGTATTTATTGAAAAAAAAATGAATGTTGGCAGTGTCAAGTGAGCAAGTCCCTTTAGTCAGTGTGCAGTGGGGCAGGGGCTCAGCACAGGACCCAAAAGTTCTCTACCTTCACTGTAAAATTGGCAGCTACTACAGTGTTAATACTACTACTTGTCAACTTTAACAGCCGCCCCTCAGGTACTTACATTGGTTCAAGTTGGACTAGTGTGATTATGCAATAAAGATCATACCCGGAGTGCTGTTTAATACAGTTGAGCGAACCCAAACTGTAAAGTTCGGGTCCGAACCTAACTTTGGGGTGTCCGTGGCCCGGACCCGAACCCGGACATTTGAAAAATATTTTGGGTTCGGGTTCTGGGTTTGGGTATTTGATCTCACATGTTGAATAGCTGCAGGGCAGCCAATCAACAAGCGTTTCACTGGTTTGCCCTTAGAAGCCATCACAGCCATACCTACTAATGGCATGGCTGTGATTGGCCAGTGCATCATGTGACCCAGCCTCTTTATAAGCTGGAGTCACTTAGTGCTGCATGTCACATGCTCTCTGGGTAGTGTAGGGAGAGGATGCTGCCGGCGCTGTGAGGGACAGATTGCAGATATAATAACATCTCATCGATCTGATTGCTGACTAGGTAGAGATTACTACTACTACTGCTTTGAGGGACAGATTGCAGATCTTATCCTGCATTACCGAACAATCTGATTGTGTTACCGACCAATCTGATTGTAGACTACGTAGAGATTACTACTACTATTGCTTTGAGGGACAGATTGCAGATCTCATCCTGCATTACAGAACAATCTGATTGTGGACTAGGTAGAGATTACTACTACTACTGCTTTTAGGGACAGATTGCAGATCAAATAACTTCTCATCCTGTATTACAAAACGATCTGACTGGACTAGGTAGAGTCTACTGCTTAGAGGACAGATTATTGTTCTAAAATCATCTCCTAGTTCTATAGGGTCAGGTTCCTGCTGTTGCTATAAGGGACAGATTATTGTTCTAAAATCATTGCCTACTCCTATAGGGTCAGGTTCCTACTGTTGCTGTAAGGGACAGATTATTGTACTATAATCACCTCCTAGTTTTAAAGGGAGAGGTTCCTGCTGGTCCTGTAAGTGAAAGATTATTTTTCTACAATCATTGCCTACTCCTATAGGGTCAGGTTCCTGCTGTTGCTGTAAGGGACAGATTATTGTTCTATAATCATCTCCTAGTTCTAAAGGGAGAGGCTCCTGCTGGTCCTGTAAGGGACAGATTATTTTTCTAAAATCATTGCCTACTCCCATAGGGTCAGGTTCCTGCTGTTGCTATAAGGGACAGATTATTGTTCTAAAAGCATTGCCTACTCCTATAGGGTCAGGTTCCTGCTGTTGCTGTAAGGGACAGATTATTGTTCTAAAATCATTGCCTACTCCTATAGGGTCAGGTTCCTGCTGTTGCTGTAAGAGACAGATTATTGTACTATAATCATCTCCTACTTCTAAAGGGAGAGGTTTCTGCTGGTCCTGTAAGGGAAAGATTATTTTTCTACAATCATTGCCTACTCCTATAGGGTCAGGTTCCTGCTGTTGCTGTAAGGGACAGATTATTTTTCTATAATCATCTCCTAGTTCTAAATGGAGAGGTTCCTGCTGGTCCGGTAAGGGACAGATTATTTTTCTAAAATCATTGCCTACTCCTATAGGGTCAGGTTCCTGCTGTTGCTGTAAGGGACATATTATTGTTCTATAATCATCTCCTAGTTCTAAAGGCAGAGGTTCCTGCTGGTCCTGTAAGGGACAGATTATTTTTCTAAAATCATCGCCTACTCCTATAGGGTCAGGTTCCTGCTGTTGCTGTAAGGGACAGAATATTGTTCTATAATCATCTCCTAGTTCTAAAGGGAGAGGTTCCTGCTGGTCCTGTAAGAGACAGATTATTTTTCTAAAATCATTGCCTACTCCTATAGGGTCAGGTTCCTGCTGTTGCTGTAAGGGGCAGATTATTGTTCTATAATAATCTCCTAGTTCTAAAGGGAGAGGTTCCTGCTGGTCCTGTAGAAGAAGAAGAATGTATTATTCATTTTTTTTTGTATTAATAAATACTTAAATAGTGCTACATAGTACATTTGCGGGCAGAATGAGGAGAGTGTCAAATAAGGGACATGGTCATGGTACTGCTGGTGTTGCTGGTGTTGGTGAAGCTCTTGTTGGAAGGAGAGGACGTGGTCGATCTGTGCCAACTACACGCACAAGTGAAGCACCTTCCTCAGGTAGCCGACAGAACCTTCAACTTTATAGCGCAGCACGTCTCTAATGATAACGAAACACAGGTGCCAACTGCTGCAGCTTCCCTCAGTGTGCAGACTGACAAGGAGGGCAGTGGTGAAGGGTGGGTGGAAGATGATGTGGAGGAGGATGATGAGGTCCTAGACCCACATGGAATGAGGGTCATGCGAGTGACATGTGCAGTTTGGAGGAAGAGGTGGTGGTCGCACAGAGGCACCAGCACAGCAAAAGAGGAAGCAGGTTGCAAAAGCAGAGCGAGCGTTCCCTAGACAGTAGGCCTGCTACTACCCACCGCACCCAGGGACCTAGCACACCAAAGGCAGCTCAAAGGCGTTCCCCCGCGTGGCAGTTCTTCAGACAATGTGCTGACAACAAGACACGAGTGATTTGCACGCTGTGCAATGATAGCCTAAGCCGAGGCCTAAATGTTCTAAACTTGAGCACAACCTGCATGATCAGGCATCTAAATTCAAGGCACAAGCTGCATTGGCATAATTACCTCAAAATCCAATTAAGGTCTCGGCCTCCTCCTGCTTCCTCTTGTGCTGCTGCCTCGGCCTCTTCCTCCACCTCTACAGTGCCAGTGTCACCTGCCACCCAGCAAACAGAGTGTGACAGCAACACCACCATGTCCACCACTGTCCCCAAGCATTTCCACATGGTCCCATGGAAGCTTACAGCTCTCCATCTCCCAAACACTGGAGAGAAAGAGGAAGTACCCCCCTACCCACCCGCGATCCCTTTCCAAATTCCTGGCCTTTGAAATGCTGTCATTCCGTCTGGTGGACATGGACAGTTTTAAAAACCTGATGGCGGTGGCTATCCCACAGTATGTGGTTCCCAGCCGCCACTACTTTTCCAGGCGAGCTATCCCTTCCCTGCACAAACAAGTCGGGGACAAGATCAAGTGTGCACTGCGCAACGCCATCTGTGGCAAGGTCCACATAAACACTGATACATGGACCAGTAAGCACGGGCAGGGACGCTATATCTCGCTAACTGCACACTAAGAAAATGTAGTGATGTGTGGGCCTGAGGCGGCTAGCCATTTGACGCATGTCCTTCCGCCACCGAGGATTGCAGGGCATTTCTCTTTGCCTCCTGTTGCCTCCTCCTCCTACTGCGCTTCCTCCTCCTCCACCACCTCCTCATCCGCTCAGTGTAACACCTTCACCACCAACTTCAGCACATCCAGGGGGAAACTACAGCAGGCTGTTTTAAAACTGATATGTTTGGGGGATAAACCCCACACTACGCAGGAACTGTGGACGGGCATTGAACAACAGACCGATGAGTGGTTGCCACTGAGCCTCAAACCTGGCCTGGTGGTGTGCGACAATGGGCGAAATCTCGTAGCGGCTCTGGGCCTAGCCGGTTTGATGCACATCCCTTGCCTGGCGCATGTGCTGAACTTGGTGGTACAGAAATTTAAAAAAAACGACCCGGTTATGTCAGAGCTGCTGCAGAAAGTGCGGGTCATCTGTGCACACTTTCAGCGTTCTCACCCTGCTGCTGCTCGCCTGTCTGCGCTGCAGTGGAACTTCGGCCTTCCCGCTCACTGCCTCCTATGCGACGTGCCCACAAGGTGGAACTCCACCTTGCACATGCTGGAGAGACTGTGCAAGCAGCAGCAGGCAATTGGGGAGTTTAAGCTGCAGCACGGACGGGTCAGTCACTCTGCGGAACAGCACCACTTCACCACCGAGTGGGCCTCCATTAGAGACTTGTGTACCGTATTGCGGTGTATCGAGTACTCTACCAACATGGCCAGTGCCGATGACGCTGTTCTCAGCGTTACTATCCCACTTCTGTCTCCTTGAAAAAACCCTTCGGGCCATGATGGAAGAGGATGTGGCACAGGAGGATGAGGAGGAGGAGGAGGAGGAAGAGGGGTCATTTCCACGCTTATCAGGCCAGTCATTCACAAGTGGCTCGGAGGGTGGGTTCCTGCATCAGAATAGGCCAAGTGAAAAATATTCAAGCCAGAAAACAGTTCTGGAGGATGAGGATGACGAAGAAGAACATGAGGAGGAGGAGGAGGAACCGCAGCAGGGTGGCACCCAATGCAGCTTGTGGGCATGACTGGAGCGTGGCTGGGGGGATACGGAGGACACAGATGATACACCTCCCACAGAGGACAGCTTGTGCCTGCGCAACGACAGCCGAGTTGCCCACATTGTAACTTGTTCTGATTACTGGGTGGCCACCCTGCTTGATCCTCATTACAAAGACAGCGTGCCATCCTTAATTCCCTCACTGGAGCGTGAGAGGAAGATGCGCGACTGCAAGCGCACACTGATGGACGCGCTGCCGAGGGCATTCCCAAATGACACCGGGGGCTCAGTGGAAGCACAAGGCGAAGGCAGAGGAGGATGAGGAAGAGGCCGCCAATGCAGCTGTGCCACCGCCAGCACCTCTGAAGGCAGGGTTAGCATGACCGAAATGTGGCAAAGCTTTGTCAGCAGCCTGCCACAACAAATAGCAGCACCAGCTGATAGGCAAGGTCTTAGCAGGAGGCAGCATTTCAGCAACATGGTGGAACAGTATATGTGCACACGCCTACACGTACTGACTGATGGGTCTGCCCCATTCAACGTCTGGGTCTCCAAACTGGGCACATGGCCTGAGCTTGATCTTTATGCCTTGGAGTTGCTGGCCTGCCCTGCAGCCAGTGTATTGTCTGAACGTGTGTTTAGCATGGCAGGGGGCATTATCACAGACAAGCGCAGACGCCTGTCCACAGCCAACGTGGACAAGCTAATGTTTATTAAAATTAACCAGGCATGGATCCCACAAGACTGGTCTGTACCTTGTGCAGAATAGACATTCAGACCGGCCTCACACAGCCATTGGTATACTTGTTTTTTTTAATATGCCTCAATATTTTGGGGGCTACCCCAATTGGAAAAAAAACAAACAAAGAACAAAAAGTGTTGACTACCTCCTCCTCCTCCTCCTCCACCACCTCCACCTCCACTTCCACCTACACTGCCATGGTCACGGCCTAGTCAACCTCTAGGCTCCTACTCCACATCCACCCCCCTTCCCTTTTTTATGTTTTATTTGATTTTAAGTTATTTTCCCTATCCCCATTTTTTTAGGGCACTTTTCCTACTCTTACCCCCATTTTACTTCCTTTTGCAACCCTCTAGCACTTGCCAGGACTTTTTTACAGCCATTTTTGTGTCGAAAAGTTTGGGTCCCCATTGACTCTAATGGGGTTCGGGGTCCGGGGTAAAGTTTGGGTCAAGTTCGGTACCGAACCCAAACTTTTTTCGCGAAGGACGGCCGGACCCGCCGAACCCGAACATCCAGGTGTTCGCTCAACTCTATTGTTTAAGCTTTTCACATTAACATATACATCAAAAATTCACTTCAGAAAGGCAAAGTTATCCTTTAACCAATGTTATTGAACCCCATTAGCATCTATACTGGCCCCTTAACATACATTCATAGAAGATTCTGAAAATAAGTCCAACCCTTCTATGCTAAATATTGAGTACCCTTGCTTGGTAATTTAAACATGAGGACCTGTTTGTGACCACATCTGTTCCTCTTTATAGCAAAGCTCAGCAGGCTTCAACCAAGAAAAAAAGAGCTTTGCTCTCTTGATACAATATAAGCATCCCTTATAGAGCAGACGATTTTGTTCATGTTATCATTGTTTGGACTATATATTGAATCCTTTCTTAGTGGAAGAAACAAAGGTAAAACTCACGATTGGCTCTATTTAGGGATTTCAACAGCTGCCTGTTTTTAAACTACAGGGTGGGCCATTTATATGGATACACCTTAATAAAATGGGAATGGTTGGTGATATTAACTTCCTGTTTGTGGCACATTAGTATATGTGAGGGGGGAAACTTTTCAAGATGGGTGGTGACCATGGTGGCCATTTTGAAGTCGGCCATTTTGAATGCAACTTTTGTTTTTTCAATAGGAAGAGGGTCACGTGACACATCAAACTTATTGGGAATTTCACAAGAAAAACAATGGTGTGCTTGGTTTTAACGTAACTTTATTCTTGCATGAGTTATTTAAAAGTTTCTGACCACTTATAAAATGTGTTTAATGTGCTGCCCATTGTGTTGGATTGTCAATGCAACCCTCTTCTCCCACTCTTCACACACTGATAGCAACACCGCAGGAGAAATGCTAGCACAGGCTTCCAGTATCCATAGTTTTAGTTGCTGCACATCTCGTATCTTCACAGCATATGGTTTTTTTATGGTTTTTATGGTCAGTAAAAACCAATACCGGGTGAGCTGCTCCTTCCAGGAGGTACCGCCATTCCTCCAAAGCCGACGTGATGGCCAGCAATTCCCTATCACCGACATCATAGTTTCAGCAAGATGGTGCACCACCACATTATGGGTGTCAGGTCCGAGCATTCCTAGATGAACAGTTTCCTGGAAAGTGGATTGGTCGTCGTGGGCGAGTCGAATGGCCACCAAGTTCTCCCGATCTGACCCCCTTAGACTTTTATCTTTGGGGTCATCTGAAGGCAATTGTCTATGCTGTGAAGATACGAGATGTGCAGCACCTGAAACTACGGATACTGGAAGACCGTGCTAGCATTTCTCCTGCGGTGTTGCTATCAGTGTGTGAAGAGTGGGAGAAGAAGGTTGCCCTGACAATCCAACACAATGGGCAGCACATTGAACACATTTTATAAGTGGTCAGAAACTTGTAAATAACTCATTAAAGAATAATGTTACGTTAAAACCAAGCACACCATTGTTTTTCTTGTGAAATTCCCAATAAGTTTGATGTGTCACATGACCCTCTTCCTATTGAAAAAACAAACGTTGGATTCAAAATGGCCGACTTCAAAATGGCCACCATGGTCACCACCCATCTTGAAAAGTTTCCCCCCTCACATATACTAATGTGCCACAAACAGAAAGTTAATATCACCAACCATTCCCATTTTATTAAGGTGTATCCATATAAATGGCCCACCCTGTATATTCTGCTTTTCCATTATAACAGAATTCTTCTTAAAGATAGATCAGGTTTTTTTTCCATTTGACCTGTTTAAATTGAATTCAAAATAAAACTCTGGGATTATATTTTCTAAAGCAAGTAATATACATTAGAACACTGGAGAATCAGTTTCATTTCCAAATGTTACAGCTGGCCTGTGAACTTCTTGTTCTTTAAATAACAACACCTTCTCAAGAAACAATTTCTGGGTAAAGGAAGGAATAACTGACTTTCTTTATCGTGGTGTCAGGGAAAATGACATCAGTGGTTTGGGATGCCTGTTTAAAATGTAACACTACTAAAGTGATAGCTAGTAAGAAAATGATATGCCTTTCATACAGAGCTGAACATGCTTAGTGATCCTGGCTACAAAGGGAAAGGCATTAGGAAAGTATGAGGAAGTACAATAATAAATGAAGAAAGTAAATAAACTTCAATTCCTTCGCACACTTTTCTCCCAAGTTAAAATACACAAAATAAAAAATGATTTATTCATAGTTTTCATTAGATGCAGTTTGAAAAATTGGTTCCTGCCTTAAGCAAATTTATTCAGTTTCTTTTCTTCTATGGATCGAATATATTCCTACGCAATAAATTGATTTAATGAAAAGGCAAAGTGTCCAATGGTATAAAAAGACTCTCAGTACATTAACATATTGTTAAAAACTCCAGACTAAATTTCAGTTTAAGTTAAAGTGAAACTAGGCTAAAATAAAAATATTACATATATGATGCAGTCTGTCAATATCATTAACATGGTTGTAAAGGCAGAAGGTTTTTTATCTTAATGCATTTTATGCATTAAGATAAAAAAAACCTTCTGTGTGCCTGCCCCCCTCATACTTACCTGAGCCCCATCTCAATCCAGCGGCACCATTTTACTCCCACTGCCGTCAATCAAAATCAGTGAGCCAATGAGGAGAAAGGGGTCGGGGCTGGGCCGCGACTCCGTGCCAGAATGGACACAGAGAGCAGCGGCTCGGCTCGGGTGCCCCCATAGAAAGCTGCTTGCTGTGGGGGCACTCAGCGCGGGGGGACTAGAAGCGCCAAAGAGGAACCTGAGAAGAGGAGGATCTAAGCTGCTCTGTGCAAAACCCCACACAGAGGAGGTGAGTACAACATGTTTGTTATTTTCAAATGAAAAAAAGGAGGCTTTAAAATCATTTTAAAGTGAAACTCCAGCCACCCCCCCTCCAAAATTTAAAAGTCACCATCTACAAATACTGTAGCTGCTGACTCTTAATATTAGGACACTTACATGTCCAGGAATCCCACTGTTGGCACCCCAGCAAATTTTTGGATCGGCTCTTGGGTGCTGTCAGTGACATTCCTTGCAAGGAAAACCAGCAGTGAAGCTTTGCGGTTTTACAGTTGGTTCTCCACTGCACATGTGTGAAGTGCGCTGCACTTTCTGAATGGCCTGGCGGCGGTGGAAGGAGGAGGGGGGAGATACCTGCTCCCCCCAAGAAGGTGCCAAATATGGCAGTGGAGGGGGGGGGGATGCAAACAAGCGGAACTTCCCCTTCTTGGTGGAGCTCCGCTTTAACATAGCAATCTGATTTTCTCCGCAATCCATAATATAGTTTTATTATCTGTTGATTCTGCCAGTTAGTCTGTTAGATTCCACATTTTATTGACATGCTAAAATAGGCAGTTAGAAAGTTGAGACAAACCATTACACTGGCAGGGGTGCTTACATTAGTCAGCTTTTATTTGTTTAGTTGAAACCTTTATCCTAACAAGAAAAAAAACTGTCACTGTTTAAAAATGTTAGCTGAAGTTAGGCATCAATCTGCCATTCAATTATGTGAAAGTCCATTTAAATCTAAAACTACCCTCTCCACAGCTGGAAAATGTTGCCGTCCAAGGGTGGCTATACTCCACTTCCATAGATATAATGGAAGTGGGTGTGTTAAGACACACTGAGACAGTTGTGTATCAGTGGATCACCAGGTAAAAATAAAGAAAAAGGTCATACAAATAGAATAAAAAAATGCAGTCACCATATCCAAGTATCAGTAAATTACATTTTTTTCTTTATTTTTTTCTGGGGCCTACAAATGCATTCAATAGATTAAAAAATTATATATTTATGGATGAATGCTAACACATTGAGGTCATTTGTGACGCACAAATGTATTGGAGCTGATTATAAAAACTGGAGCAAAGTAAAGTGGGAGACAGATCATATAAGGTGAAAGAAGTCAGAAACAAATGGAACTAATATTTGGTCAGTGAATCTCGACGCAGCATCCATAAATTAAATATTAGTGAAAAGAATGTCAATTTGTAAAGCCAGACAGTCTCCTTACATTGTATCATGTGCTGTGGTCAAAAGTGCCTCAAGATTTGTGTAGACATGTGCACTGCCAAAAAATGTGTTCATTTTCATTTCCGTTTCATTAGTTTTTTTGTTTTCATTTTTGGGGTCATTCGTTATGATCGCAATTCGTAAATTCGTACATTGGTAAATTTGAAAATTCATACATTTTTAAATTCCGAAAATTTGAAAAATCGTAAATAAGAAAGTAAATCTGAAAATTCGAAAGAACAAGAATCCGAAAATTTTAAATAATATCTAACTAATAATAACTAATTATTAAATTATATGTATTGGAATTTCCTTTCAAATTTGGCTGTTAGTGAACGTAACGAATACGAATGTATCCAAAGTTACGAATTATCCGAAATAACGAATGCCGCATCTAAACAAATGGAACAGAAGGAATTAATAATAAATAATAATAACAAAAAGTTATTATTATTATTGTTATTTATTATGATTAATTTGTTATGTTCCATTTGTTTAGAATCGGCATTCGTTATTTTGGATAATTCTTACCTTTGGATAAATTCGTATTCGTTACATTCACTAACAGCCAAATTTGAAAGGACATTCCAATACCTATAATTTAATAGTTAGTGATAGTTAAGTTATTGTTAGTTAGTTTTTCGGGTTTTCGGATTCTCGTTTTTTTGAATTTTCGCTCTTATTTTCGAATTTACAAATTTTCAAATATTTGAATTTACGAATACTTGGAAAAAATTGTTAAACGGGTTCTTGTTAATTTGGATATATCCGAATGAACAAATTTGTTGAAATTCGTTAAAAAACTAATTGGAAACTGAACGAATTGCACATGTCTAGATTTGTGTACTTTATACATAGAGAACAAAACCCCAGATGTTTACTGTATATACCCTTTATTTGTGGATAAATGTAGTGAAGTTAGGCATTAATCACATGGCAATTTTTAAATGATGGCTTATTACTGGGTTAAAGCTGAACTCTGGAAATATGAAAACACACTAATTCATGCAAGTATGTGCACAATTAAAAAAATTCTAACACATTTTGAGCTTTTGTCATTATGTGTAAGTTTCCTCAGCATAGTTGCACATATTGGCAGACTTTGCTTCTAAGGTGCCCTTCTCCAGCAATGCAATGGCCAGGATCTTCCAGTTGACCATGCTTGCTTACGTCACACCAATACAAAATCCTGCTGAGACTATACACTGACCTGCATATGAATGGCTGACAGGCAGCATGGAGCACTTATGTCAGAAGAGACCCATGGATTATTTTCTGTCATAAAAAATGTAATTGTCGGGGCGCATGCGCGAAGCCGTCCATACCAGTCGCATAAGACGAGAGCTCCGCGCGCAGGGAGAAGATAGCGGCTGATAACTGCAGTCTTAAGCTTCCAACTCCACCCGCACACACAGCCCTAAGCCCCCTGACCACTTGGCGACTGGAGAGATGGTCTTTGGCGGACCACGGAACATGGTAAAGGCAAAAACGATCCGTGAAGCCCTGGTGCAGGCCTCATACAAGATGGCGGCGGACACAGCCCGCCGCTCAGGCGGCCTCACGCAACGATCCCCGAGGAGGCCACAGGTACCGCACAGGGATGAGGGGGAATCAGAGGGTGAAACACTAGCTACCCCACTCTGTTCACAACGTCAAGAGTCACAACCCAATTTAATGGCACAGTTCGAGCGGATGCTCCACAGGGCCCTTAAACAAACGTCAGATGAAATCACAGATCACCTCACTAGAGAGATTAGAGAGCTGGGATACCGCACAGAGGAGCTGGAGCAGAGAGATACCATAGAAGCTACTGTACATAACCAAAATGAAGAACTGACTTTACTGAAAGAGGAAAATAACACTTTACTACTCCAGCTTGAGGAATTTGAAAACCGGGCCAGACGCTCAAACATACGAATAAGGGGGATTCCTCAAACAGTGCTGGATCTGCAATCCACAATTACAGCCCTCTTTCAGGAACTAATGCCATCCATTCCCGTTGAACGCCTGGAAATGGACCGGATCCATAGAACGAAAGAGGAAGGCCCCCCCCGCGACATAGTCGCTAAGCTACATTACTACAGAACCAAGGAGAAATTACTCCAAGCTGCCCGCCAGAAGGAAACTTTGCTATTTCAAGGGCACACCTATCAGCTATTTGCGGACCTTTCACAGGCCACAATCTCAAGGAGGAGGGCACTGAAACCCCAACTTCAAATTTTGCAGCAGCACCGCATAACTTATTAATGGGGATTCCCCTTCTCCCTCAGATTTACATACAAAGGTCGTAAACATATATGTAAATCACAAGCTGATCTATGCTCTCTCCTTCAGAATTTACATGTCTCCACTCCTGACTCCAGCCAGAAGGATCAACGCCAAAGACGTCGGTCTGCTTCCAGTTCCCCACAGAAGTCCCAACCCTCCACCTCCACGGCTGACGACTGCAACATCCACAAGTGAGGCAGGTTTGCTCCCCTACCATCGGACTGCACAGACTCCATAGATTGAGGTACTGTACTAACACACCTTACACGGCAAACCAAGCCCTGAGGACTTTATTTACCTCACAAGATTCTCAGTCCTGATCCTTTTGAACTGTCCAACCCCATCCTTCACCAGTATGCCACATGTTGGGCGACCCGCCCCCGTAAAGGAAAGACTGAACTCTACACACTGGAACTCTCCTTTGTTGTGAACTACGTATTCCCTTTTTCAATCACGGAGCCAACTACTGAAAACGGGCCCCTGAAACGCCTTACCTATAGGAACATTATGGATCTGTCCCTACTCCCCCCCACCCCCACTCATCTGTCACATTGTCCCAACCACTTTACTCCATGTGCGACCTAACAGCTACCCTAAACCCCAAACCCAATCTTCATGGACAGTTCCTGAGAACAGGCTCCGAAACTTTTTTTTTTTCTTTTTTTTATTGATAGTCCCTTTCCACTATCAACATTTCTGAAACTACTGGTTACGTTTAAAACCCACTGAATTGCATATGTTATGTTTTGTTACTCATCTTGTTGACATTGTTGTTCATTTTGTTGACAACCTCACCACCCCTCTCCGCCCGCGCCGCATGTCTACACAACGACACCCACACTGTCCTGTACCGTTTATAGAGGTCCTACCATGACTAATCCAGTCAGCCTTAACGCCTTAGTATAGCCTCTACTTTATTAGTAGGACCCCTTTGTATTTACAGGCCAGCGCAAATGGCTCCTGAAGACGCGCGCACCAACCCTGTTTTACTGCCTATTACCGCTCTATAAACACGACCGCCACCTCCTTAACTTAGAACTTGACTGCCCTTACAGTTCGTAATATTACTCAACAACCGCTATCACTCCCTGACTCCACTTGCTGACCCCCCTTTCGCTGCTTGGCAGGTCCTCAGACGGTCCCCCCAACTAGCTACCTTTAGCTCTGGGAGGTCTCTTGACCCCCTAGACCGAACAGACTTCCTACCCCTCTCTTCCTTCCCCCCAAAACACACACCCATACTCTCGCCTGCTCCTGCTTCAATATGTCTTTCCATCTTCTTACCACTCTTTACTCCATTCATACTTCTATCAGCTTCTTACATACCTCATACACCTCTATCTCTCACTTCCTTCCTCTCTCGAGCAGACCCTACATCCTCTCCTCTTTTCCAATCCATGGATATCCTCAATTTACAAACCCCCATGATGGCTCCTCTAAATTTTCTGACCCTGAATGTTCAGGGGTTCAACATTCCCCAGAAAAGGACCAAAGCATTCTGTACCTTCGCTTCTCTCAACGTGCACGTTGTCTTTCTGCAAAAGACTAATTTTACTAGATTTTTTCATCAATCCTACCCCCAGGTCTACACAGCCTCAGCCGACAAGAAACAGAAAGGGGTCTTAATAGCCTTCCATCGCAGAGCACCATTCACATTAACCAAAGAAATAAAAGACCCGGAAGGCAGGTACATCATTATAACTGGTCTATTACTTGAAACTGAAGTCACCCTTGTGGCTTTCTATGCTCCTAACAAAAATCCTAGCTCCTTCATGTCCCACCTGTTCCAGGTAATTGCACACCATAGACAGGGCACTTTAGTGCTAGGAGGCGACTCTAACCAAACAATCTATGCTTATTTGGACAAATCCCTGTTCTCCCCAGACCCAGGCTCGAGCAAACAAACTTACCCCCAATTGCTGACGTCTTACTCCCTCATAGACACTTGGAGAGAATCTAACCCCACACTAAAACAATTTACCCACTATTCCCACCCGCATAAAACTCTATCTAGAATAGACCACATTTTCATCGACAACTGCACCACACCCTCCCTCCTCTCGTCCATTATTGCCCCCTGCCCATGGTCGGACCATGATGCGGTTATCACATCGCTAACCTCCCTAATTCCTAAGCAAAACCTGGTGCCTCAATGACTCAATCCTATCCAACCCTTCTCACAGAATGGACATCTCCCTTGCTCTCAAAGAATACATCGTCAACAACACCACCCCAGACATATCGTCTCTGATGTTATGGGAAGCGCATAAACCTGTGCTTCGAGGAGCGCTCATGAGCAAAGCTTCTTCCCTCAAGAAAGACAGACAAGCAAAACATAAGCTACTAGACAAACAATTTTCTAAGGCCCACCTAGATTTCCAAAATAACCCCACTCCCTCCAACAGGCAAAAACTTGACCAAGCCAGACTTGACCTGGACCTCTTTTTATCAGAAGCAGCTGATAAATCCCTAAGACGCTCCAGGCACAAACTCTATATGAAAAGCAACAAACCGGACACTTTCCTGGCCCTTACCCTACGCAGATTAGACCAACCATACAAGCCCATCAGACTGAAACTATCTAATAACACATATAGTAGTAATCTGGTTAAAATCGTAGCCCACTTTCGCAAACACCTAGCAGATCTCTACTCCTCCCCCTCCACATTCAACGAAGCCCGAGCGAGATCTCTCGAACGTTCGCCTACCCCATTTGTCCGACTCCCAACGGGCGGCTCTCGAACAACGAATCACCACAGCCGAGGTTGAGGCAGCCATCAAATTGCTACACACCAACAAAAGACCTGGGCCAGACGGCTTCACAGCTGCCTATTATAAACATTTTTCGGACCTATTGACTCCTATACTGACCCCGGTCTTGAACAGCATCTTAGACGGTAAACACTTCAGACCAGAGTCACAAGCCATGGTGTCCATGATACCCAAACCTCATACAGACAGCTCCTCTTGGTCTAACTATCGTCCGATTTCACTACTAAACTTGGACATCAAACTCCTGGCTAAGATCATGGCTACACGCCTAAATCCGCACATAGGTTCTCTGGTCCACAAAGACCAAGTAGGGTTCATCCCTACCAGACAAGCCGGGGACAGTATAAGACGGGCAGTCATTTTAACACATGTGGTTAAGAGAAGAAAGATACTCGCCTGTTTTATATCATTAGACATCAGAAAGGCGTTCAACACCTTGTCATGGCCTTATTTGATGCTTGTCCTCAAGAATTGGGGCTTTGGCCCCCACTTTCTTACATGGGTTTCTTCTCTTTACCACTCACCTTCCGCCTACGTCAAATACACCAGGTTTAAATCACACCTCTTTCCAGTATGTCGAGGCACTCGACAAGGCTGCCCCCTCTCCCCCCTCCTATTCGCTCTTGCTATTGAGCCACTGGCACAGATGATCCGCTCAAACCCTGACATAAAAGGTATCAAGCTTGGCGGTCATCAGCACAAACTTGGGCTTTTTGCTGATGACATCCTCATGTTTATGTCATCCCCTTAACTTCGGCCCCAAATCTCCTCAAAACTCTTGAAGAATTCGGCAAAATATCAGGCCTAATAGTTAACCCACACAAATCCAAAGCCTTAAATATTTCCGTTGACCCCTCAGATCTGACTCAACTACAAAACTCGCTCCCATTTACCTGGAACACTCATTATCTCCCCTTTTTGGGCATCAACCTCTCTCCCGATCCTAACAATCTGTATTTGGCCAACTACCCTCCTATGCTATCACATATTACTAGCTTGCTAAACTCATGGGCGAAACTCCCTCATGCCTGGCTAGGCAGAATTGCCACAGTCAAGATGACGGTCCTCCCAAAACTTTTATACCTATTTAGGGTGTTACCCATCAATGTACCTCCCCACTACCTACGTCTCCTACAGAGCCGCACACTTAAATTCATATGGGGCAAAACCAGACCCAGAATTAAAAGACACATACTTTATGTCCCTAAAATCAGGGGAGGCCTGGGAGTTCCTAACTTCACCAAATATTTCCAAGCTGCACAACTGACCCAATTACCAAAATATCACGCCACCAAAGAAACCCCATTATGGGTATCCCTAGAGTCAATAGACTGTGATCCGCTTTCTGTAGCGAATTTGCTCTGGCTAGACCCGAAGGACCGCAAGCACATCGACAACCCAATAACCTCGCACAGTTTACGCATTTGGGACAATCTAAAAACAAGGTATTCCCTACAGTCCCCACATAATCCCCTAATATCATTCCTAAAAAATCCATCTTTCTATCCGGCCTGGACCCAAATTAATTCTATAATTGGACTAATGCCAACCTCTTTCGAGCTCTCTCGTTTACAACACCAGACACATTGAAATCATTCCCGTCTCTCTGTGAAACATATAGCCTACCTAATTCGGAGATATTCCGATACTTACAACTTAAACATTTCTTCTCACCATGTTTACGCAGGGACTCATCCCTACCTGCCCTATCCTCATTTGAACAGATATGCCACAAAGACCCACATGCAAAAGGGTTAATCTCGTCGCTTTATGCCCAGCTCCTAGACCCCTCTCCCCCATCTACTATGCTCTATGTCTCCAATTGGGAGAAAGACCTGGGGATCCACTTAGAACAAGAGGAATGGCAGGACATTTGGGCTAATACCAAATCATCCTCTCAATCAGTAGTAGCCATGGAAACTAATTATAAGGTTCTTCTACGGTGGTACTTAGTTCCCGCCAGGGTTGCAAAATTCCTCCCCACCTACTCCCCTTCTTGCTTCAGAGGCTGTATCGACCGGGGCACTCACCTACACACCTGGTGGACCTGCCCATTAGTTACTGCCTTTTGGGGTCAGATATTCCAAATCCTATCAACATTATTCGAAACTCACCTACCCCCAGAACCCACAGTAGCTCTCCTGAACAAAAAACCTGACAAAATTTCTAGGCCACAGTTCAAACTCCTCTTGCAGATCACAACGGTGGCGAAACAGACAATAGCTAAGGCGTGGAAATCACCACAACTCACCATAGCCGAAACCAAAAACAGGGTTACAAGAGCGATGATACACGCCAGTATAGAAGCCATTATCCTGGATAAGGTTAAATCTCAAGAGAAAATTTGGTCCCCATGGAGGAAACACTTTGTGCCGTCCAACTTTGACCACAGTCTCCTCACCCCCTGAACACACCGCATTCATTCTGCAGGCTATTCCGCTAACCTCCCCACGTATACCCCGACCACCACAGAGAGATAGGGTCTGCTCGAGACTCACCAACACTCTTTCACTCTGCTCAACTCTTCTTCTTGCTCTTCCTTCTCTCCTTCTTCTTTCCTCTGCCTAGTTTCTCTTCTTTTCTGCTATCCACCACTACGTTTCCCCCCCTCACCTTCTTATGGCCAGGTCAGTGGCCCACTAGGTCTCCCCCACATCCAATATCTGTGCATTCTAAGTGTCACACCTCTCAATTGACGAACTCCCCTCAGACTCTTTCGGAGGTCACCTAGACCCAACCCGTAGCCCACTGTCTAGACTCATGGGTTATAACTGGTCTTTGGACCCATACAGACCATAGTAGACCTGTCTACCTCCTCGGGCGCAGTTTTCTCCCAGAGGGGCGCCTGGGTGGTAGCTGGCCCATCAACCCAATTACCCACCCAATTCTATTTGGGAATGACCACTTGAGTCGCATACAATCCACGAAAATCCAACTACGGCTTGACCTCCCCCTTCCCCACCACGACACAAGGACATACTTTTCGGTTTATGATGGTTACTACCCTGGTCACCTGACCTACCTACTTATACGTTTCTATATGTTATGACTTTTTATGCGAGATTTTTTTGTACTCTCATATTGTAAAACTCAATAAAAACCTTTGAACGGGAAAAAAATGTAATTGTCCATAAAAAAAAAAAAAAAACGTAAGCTTCACTTTAAATATATTCTTAAAAGCAACTAGACAACTGCCCATTTGAAGTAGTTTCATGCAATCCCTTGTACAGCAGGGTTCAAACTTGCAAAAGGAGAAGCCAGCTATCTGTGCTACAGTGCCCATGTGCTAATAAGAAACATGCTGACAGGAGGAGAAATCAGAGTGTTCAAAAGTGTGGGGAAGGGACAAGGCCTTTTCATAGGCCTTTTTATATTTGTTAATCACTCCGGACTGCCCACTGTATATATATGTCTGTACTTTGACATAGCAGTCAGCTGCCATAACCCCGGTATATTTTTTTTTGGGCAATCCTCTTTCAGATAAAAGTGGTCCTGGTGGTGGGTTCACCACGGAATCACTTTTATTTGCAGTGAGAGGGGACGCTTCCCGGGGTCCTTTTTCCTGCTTACCAGAGAGATCGGTAGCAGCAACAATGATCCAATGTGCTGGAGGGATGGGCAGGAAATCAAGTCAGGGCAAGATGGCCCCCACTTGATTCGATGCCCTTGGAGGACCAGAGCAATGTCAAACTTCACTTCCGCCCTCTTGCCTTAAAGGGCCCATTTTTCTTTGTGTGTTTATGTAAAGAACAGTGTTCAAATAACACAGGTGAGGTATCACTGCAATTGTTAGAGCGAGAGCAATGATTCTAGACCTCCTCTAACTCTAAACAGGCAACCGGAATTTTTTTTAAAGCATCGCCAATGTAGATTTTTAACTACTGAAGTTTGTCACCATTCCACGGGCATTTTAAGTGTACTTGAGAGAGATCAGAACCACATGTACAATGCTCTTGTTTATTATTATTTTTACATTTGTACTATTATAGCAACCGATGGATTAATACCTGTTCTGCTGTGTGTAGCCTGGATATATGGGATGGTCGCTTGTCTTCTCTGGGAGCTGCAATGCACTCTGGCTGCTCCTCCCCTTTCCCCCTCTTCCCTCCCCCTGATTGGTGGGGGGCAGGAGTTTGGGCAGAGATGCCCATTCCACATCGGCGCCCTGCAACGCCCCGCTCCTGTGGCGCCTTCGCATGCCGCGGTGTCGATGTGAGCTTGACTACCTTGGCTGACATCATGGGGGTCCAGCAATCCTCAATGAGCGGTCTCTGGCCGCCATGTGGATGCCCCTCCCCCTTCCGTCATGCCAGCGTGATGTTGGGCGGAGCGTGCTGGGTGGGCCGCGGGCACATAACACGCCGGAATGGCGCCAGACAGTCCCACCACAACACACTCACAACCTTTGCTCAACGAACTTCCAAACTAGCTGCCAGGTCTTTCTCTTTACCTTTCTTGGGTAAGTCCATTTGTCTTTTGCCTCATCCCTCAGGCTCCCTTTTTGCACACACCATCCACACTAACCTTCATTCTCTTACATTTCCCATGACATTCCCACTCTTCCATACACATCATATCCTTCTTATCTTCCGGCATTTCTCACTCTTTGCTCCTTGTGTATACCATTATCATACATCCCATGGGGGGGCTTAGTCACTCATACAGTTACACTCATCCTCCTGTCACTTACATTCAACAGGAATCGAGCCCCCAATGATTGACACTGACCACCTTTTGTGCTGGGGCTGTCATGTATGCCCTTGGCCTTTCCCATGTCACTCCTACCTCAGCTCCTGGGCTGACATGAACATCAGTCCGTACTCCATGACCTCACACACTAAACGTGAGTATCTCCAGTGTAGATAACTGCTTTTTACCATCATTTACTTTCTACCATTTGGTCTTTTACCCCCATTTTTCTGACCAGTTTTATATGTTATATGTTTTTTATAGAATGGTGCTGTCTATGCCCCTGAAGAGTTGGGTACTTCCAATGAAACGCGTCGGGGTTACGCAGTTGCACCCCATTTTATTGATGTTTTTTCTGCTCTTTATTTTTGAATACAGTAATTGACCAAGTGGCTACCTTATGGACATCTCATCATGAAGTTTTTTTTTTTTTTATTACAGCACAATATAAGCCAGATCATGTGGTATATGGCTACGGTTGCAGCACACTCATACCGAGTCTATATTTTTTGTGATTTATCATGTACCCATGAATGTACATCCAGTGACTCACAATCACAGGATGACCATGCATTGGACCTCTATATACGTGACATATGTTTTGTGATCTGATATTTTCATGCTTTTAAAGTATGTGTATGTACCTACTATGGTTTACTCCAATACTTACGGTGACAGATACAATAAAAATTGGATATACAGTATTATAACTTATTTCATGTCTAGCCTCTATTATGCCTCATTCAAAGTCCCGACCCTCCTTCTATTTGCAATGCTCTTGTTTAGAAATGGTTCACATCTGAACATGTGTGTTCATGTGTGTGTGGTCTCTGCAGAGCACATTTTTGACAGCCCATTCATTTTAGTAGCTACCAAACTCTTGGGTACGTGCAAAAAGTATAACAGGCATGAATTTTGAAATCACACCACACCAAACTGCATGGTATGCCTACTATGCGGTTTGTTGTTCGCCCAATGGCGTGGGTTATCTAGATAAGTTTAGGGTGCTATTAACAATTAAGGCACCTGTGTACATCTAACAAGGAAAATATGTATTCCCGTGTGGTGTTGGAAATGGAAACACATGTTTCTCACACCACAATAGGTGTGAACAGACCCTTACTGATACCATCCTGTATATCTAGCAGAACTGTCTGCTGTTTCTTGAAAAGAGAATCTAAGATAGCATGGGCCTCCTTTCCAGGAAACATCAAGCCATACTGAAGGAGTACAAGACTCTTCCATACCTCTGTGAGTAATAGATGTATAGGAAAGTGAGCTTTAATTTCAGGTGTTTATTTAGGACATATGAAATAATTTGTCACAGAACAATGTAAAACATGACATCATTTTAAAAAAGGTATATAGTCACCCTCCACTGGATCTATCCCACCACCTCAGATCTATGTTAGCGCTGTCACGGAAAGAGAGGTACCCTCTTCCACATATGGTGGCAATGCCCCATAGTTCAACACTTCTGAAACCACATATTCCAAATATATAATAGGATCTATGACAAGACACTCTCCCCATCGCCTAAAATTGCACTATTATCTATCCTCCCTGGATCGGCGAAAGCACAAAAGGCTAACTTACTTAGATTCTTCCTCTGGGCGGCCCGCCAGGTAATCTCTAGACATTGGAAGTCAGACCGGACTCTCCCGATAACCCATTGGGTGGACACGGTCAATGACACTATGTTGATGGAGGAAATGCACGCCAAAGAAACACAAGCTTGGGAAAAGCATTGAAACTTTAGGGTACGTGGATCCACTATTCAAACTTGGTACCTTTCCAGAGTAGCTTCCTTACTTGAGTAGGGATACATTCAACCAAAGTGGCTTACCCAACAGAGACCCACTTTTTTGTTCCTAACCTTTTTTCATAGAACCAGTAGCGGGTAAAGCTCGCCTCATAGCGTAGCAGTAGCAGGAGCTGTGGCCCTCGACCGGACGACCCACACTCTCTCCTCTTTTCTTCTTTTCTTTCTTCTTCTCTTCTTACCTTCCTATCTCCTTTCCGCTTCCTCTCCCCCCCTTTTTTTTCTCCTTTTTTTTTTTTCTCATACTCCAATTTAGCAGTTTCTGCCCTGCCAAGGGACTAGCCTCCTCCTTTTTTTTTGTTTTCATATACATGTCCATATTGACTCTGACCTTGCCAAATTCGCAACATGGTGCTCCTCGGAAGGATCAGTACACTTTTCGTAGAACTAAAGTTGTTGATAAAATGTAATTCTGTATATCATGTAATGTTGACTTGCGCAGATCCTTTCCTGTTTGCACCTTTTGTACCCTTGACGGGAGCCATTCCCTTTTCTAAAAGTTTGAAATAAAAATATATTCAACCTAAAAAAGGTATATAAATATGGGAATGTGT
>BLSH010460763.1:343298-370252 GCA_018402905.1 Glandirana rugosa
TTTTCCCCCCCCCCCCCCTTTTTTCTCTCCTTTTTTTTTTCTCTTACTCCAATTTAGCAGTTTCTGCCCTGCCAAGGGACTATCCTCCTCCTTTTTTTTTTGTTTTCATATACATGTCCATATTGATTCTGACCTTGCCAAATTTGCAACATGGTGCTCCTCGGAAGGATGAGTACACTTTTCGTATAACTAAAGTTGTTGATAAAATGAAATTCTGTATATCATGTAATGCTGACTTGCGCAGATCCTTTCCTGTTTGTACCTTTTGTACCCTTGACGGGAGCTATTCCCTTTTCTAAAAGTTTGAAATAAAAATATATTCAACCTAAAAAAGGTATATAAATATGGGAATGTGTTGTAACAAAGGCAAGATGTAGAAATACTAACGTCTGGCTATTTCCTCCAATTCCAAACTCTGACTATTCGCCGAAAGATTTGTTCTATTAACTGAGCCAAATTTAGGAAAATTGTAATTATGTTGCTTGGGCTAGAATATGTGACAAATTCTGGGATTATTGCAACCCCTCTGCCCAAAGGGGTGTTGTCATTATCACATCACAAACCCAGAAGCAGGAGATGAACCAAAAGCTGGCACTACGAGGGATCATAAATCTGCGTACATTACAGATAAGCTCTAAGCTGACAGGTTCTTTCTAACAATAGTTATCTGTCACTCCTGAAATGGAGATGCCTATACTATCCTGTAAAATAGTGTCCATTCATATCCAAATGGAAAATTCAGCTCTATGGGATAATGATAAGTTTAGTGCTTTAATAAAATGTGCCTTTTCCAAAATGATAAATCTCAAGAACGACCCATTGCAAAAGCAAAAATGTATTTGTAATAATGTTATTGATGCTCACTTGGTATTGCTTCTATTTATTACTGTTGTAATATTGTACAGAATTATATTATTAGATCTATTACATCGTATACTGTGTATAAGCTACACATGCCAAATGCACACATGCTACATTTTTAAATGTATACTTATAAGGCAAAGAATAATTTTCAAAAGAGTAACCCATAACACTTAATTATTATATCCTCAGTGGCCTATATGCAGTATAGAGAAGTCTGACTACAGCTTTAGTGTGCCTGCCCTTTCATATATATGGAAAACTTAAGGTGTATTTCTACCTTTGCAGTCCAATTTGAGAAACCTCCACTACATGTTCATATTCACTCAGCATACCTAAAAATAATTCAAAAGAAGATATATTTCTAACGTTTCTGGTTATTGCTTTGGGGCAAGTTTATACATAGGACTCTATAGGCAGTTTGAAATTATTAAGAATAACTAGCAAGTTGAAATCAGGGGACAGATTGAGTGACAGATTTTCTTAAATGTATTAACATGCAATGTATCCCCCAGGTCCTGAGGTCCTCAACCCTTTGTTAATGTCGTGGTAAAGCCACATGAGTGACTTTTACTTACAGGTAAGCCTATTATAAGGCTTACCTGTAGGTACAGTAAATATCTCCTAAACATGCACCGTTTAGGAGATATTTACATTAGTAGCATCCGGTAATGTTGCCAGCGCATGCATGCTGAGCTTTCAATGGACAGTGCCATGCATGCATGGGAGTTATATCACAGAGCTTGGCCATTCAAACGGTCATAGCCCACAAACCCAGAAGAAAGACCCGGTAAAGATGGAAGCCCTGTCAGTGGTGACAGTGTGCCGCTGGAGGGTTCATTTTAAGGTAAGTCAGTCATAATGTGCTAGTATGTGATCCATACTAGCACATTATGACATTATTCTGCAGGGGCCAATTTTTTTCCCGCAGTTTACAACTGCTTTAAGACAGACATTGTGTGCAACTAGTTTACAACTGATTTAACATTACATAGAAGGGGAAAGCTAAGTAAGTTTTTCAGCAAGTAAAAAGGTAAGAAGCAAAGTTTTAATAATTAAAAAGTTATGCTATGTGAATGGGAACATGTAACAAATATAAAAGTAGGTGATGTCCCAATTTGGCTGCAAAACCTAAATACGGTTTATTTAAAGACTTCTTGATCCTATTTGCCATTTTATTGCTTTACTTTTAGATGAATTTGCAACAAATGATTGACTGCTGGTTTCACTGTAGAAAAAGATGTTTTTATAAGATTGCTATATCCACTACGTTCATTAGTTCAAAGTTTAAATGTTTTGTTAGAGTTGAATACAAGACAAACCTTGGCACTAGTAGCTTATAAAACATTTCAGGTGACTTATTTTTCTCACACCCAAAACGTGTCTGTAGTTGTCAGATTTAAATGTATAGTGTATTTGTTCTGAGGTTACATTGTGCTTTTCTAGGACATGGCTGTAACAAAAATACACCATTACATAGAAAATGCAGCGCTATTCCTGCAGGAGCTACTTGGTAGATTGTGTTCTTTGTTCTTTTGCCTTGACTCTGTACTCTGTGAACAACGTTGGCCCCTCTGACACATCTGGTTGAACCAAAGTTACTGAAAACTCTTATAGGAACTCCAGTATGCATACCATTCACCCAGGGGCAATTCAGTATCAGAAAATAAACATCAGACTGGTAAATTAACTCAGTGTATTGTAATGAGTTGAGGTAAATGGCAGTATGTGCATAAGTGAGCAAATAGAGAAATAGGTCAACCACAGTTCACTAAATATGATCACTAGGTTATAGCAGTTTAGAATAGATTTCTAAGTGGACGAATTTTTCTATACTTGATAATCTATAAATCAACTATAAACAATGGCATAGATAACAGTAATGACAATGGTGATCAACACTGCAATAACTTTTCTGCAAACAGAAGGCTATGCTGCTTAGAGTACATGCAGTAAGAATTGTTACGCTAAGATCCATTACTTTATACAGAGGTACTGCTTACTCTAGACAACAAGTAAAGTTCTTATAGAACAGCTATAAGTTTTATTCAATCTGCATGCAGTGAATAAGACTGCTAGTTAGATGGCCAATCCCTATGTACTTAGTCTCTGCTAACAAAGATAGATCAATGGCAGCATTGGCCTCTCACCAGTCCCAACAACTTTGGCCCCATTGTTCACATGTCAGCTCACTTCTGGATCTACCTAGAGCAACTCCAGTCCTCAGAACACAGGTTTAACAGTTCTCCGGTTTCTCTCTCAGGCTTCAGGCTTGAGTGTGCACTCAGAAAAAGAGATGTGCACACTCCCGTCCTCTCTCTAAAGTCCAGAAGGAGAACGTCTCCTTTCCCCTCCTGTTAATAGTGCATATCTGGGAGTTGCAGTCCATACTCCATTTACTCCCATACAAGACCCCCTTCACAGACTGAACTCAGAGTTCAGCGCAGCCTGCATCAAAGTCTCTCAAGTCCTGTATGCCCACCAGCTCCTTCTGCTAGATAGATGCTGAATAGCACTTAAAGGTAGCATAAGAGTCTTGTATATGCACACAAAGCAGCTGCATCACAGTGTCTATTTCTGTAACCAAGCACCTGGCTACAAAGATATAACATAGAAAAACTATAAAAATTTGACAATCTGAAAAACCTGGCACTGTCAGCCTTTAAAAATGTAAAGAAAAAATATGTAAAGGCCAAATATTTTTTGAGATCAGCTCTATAGTGTTATAAACCTAAGCTGTTTGATCATCCTTAACTGTCAACAGCTATGGGTTCCTTTTAGTAAATGAGCCAATCGCTGTGCAAGACATAAGGGTGCTAGCAAAGGTAGACTAATTGCCTAGCTCCATCTGAATGTCACTCTTTAACCACTTGATGTCCGCATTATAGCCGAAAGACAGCTACAGCGCGGACCTCAAATGCCAGGAGGGCGTCCATGTACATCCTCCCATTCTCGCACCGTCCTTGTCATGGTGCACTCTATGATCACAGAGCTCTTGGGACTTGGCTGATCACAGAGCAGGGTAAAGAACCAATCACAGCGTGCCCTTTACCACGTGATCAGCTTTAACCCAAGACAGCTGATTACGGAAGTAAACAGAAGCCGATTGCTGGCTTTTTTTTTCTTCACGCTGTCAGCTGTTAAAGGGACATCAGTCCCCTAAGTGCCCACCAGTGCTGTAAATCAGTGCCCTCCAGTGCTGCAAATCTGTGTCCACCACTGCCATCTATCAGTGCCCATCAATACTGCTAATCAGTGCCCACCGGAGCTACCTAGCAGTGCTCATTAGTGCTGCCAATCAGTGTCCATCAGTGCCTCCTGATCAGTGTCCATCAGTGCCACCTATCAGTGCCCATGAAAAATATGTAATTTGGGTAAGGTGTTATATGACTGCGCAATTGTCATTCAAATTGTGGGAGTGCTGAGTGGTTAATCATTCCAACACTACTATCCTCTGCAAGGCCATTGGGGGCAATACAAACCCAACACATCTCTAACCCTTCTCCACTCTATCCTCATTTACAATATTAGGCATGTTACAAAAGAAAATGACCACATAAATATTTTTTTCTATTTGCACAATATTCATATATTTTAGAAAGCCAGTCGTGAAAGAATATGGGGGTGCCATTGGTGATTTTTTATTCTGAAAATGCTCACACTTAGCTGTCTTACTGATTCTATTGTATCAATACTCCTGAGCTACTGACCAGCAACACGTTGTTCTAAATCAGGGATCAGATTAGGAAAGTATTGCAGTCATTGGAACAGCATGACAGCCATCGAATTAGCATTTTTTAAAGGAAATCAGTAGACTGCTTATATACTGTATATTTCTCTTGGTATGTATTTCCAATAAAGTTAAAATGCATCTAGTTGTTTCAAGAAAACAGTGGGGTAGATTACTAAAACTGGAGCACTCTGAATCTGGTGCAGCTGTACATGGTAGCCAATTAGCTTGTAAATTCAACTTGTTCAATTAAGTTTTGGTAATAAAACCTGGAAGCTGATTGGTTTCTATGCTGAACTGCACCATATTTGGCACTCTTCAGTTTTAATACAAAACTCCCAGTGCCCTGCAATAGTAAAAAATAGGAACATTGCCAAAATGTTTTTTTACAATTCTGAAGGTATTTATGGTATTTGGGAAGTGTGATATTAAACAGAGCCTCTAGTAGTTACAATGTTATTCACATAGACCCCACCACCACCTGCTTCCATCTTAAGAGGAATGCATAGTGGTTTTTCTTGACTATTGGAAGTTCTTAAATTTGAAATATCACTCATAAATATTTATTTCCCTGGGTAGTGTGATCTCAGAGCATTCCAGTAGCCAGATATCACATAACAGATGCTAGATTTACTCCTGTGATTTCATGGTGTTGCCGCATCCCTTTATATAGCCACCTCCATCACCATCTGGAAGAAAAACAGGTTTCACTCAACCACACTACACCGACTGAGTGTGTGTGTAGGGCATAAGAGGGCATGGCAGAGTAGAGCACAGTGCAATTGCATCTTATGAACTCTACATGGCAAAATAAGGTTATCCCAGGGCTAAATACACTGAATTCCTGGTGGCTCTCACTATTTCCAAGCATGCATTAATGTAATACTATGGTGGCTGCCCTGGTTGCCCCCTTTTGTGTACAGTTTAAATAGTCCAATATAATGCTCTTGACGCAGGGTCTACTTCATTTGCCTTTTGTGCAGTTGAAACATAAAGATGCTAAGTAAACAAATCCAAACATTTTTTGCATGTTTCCATGTGCCTGTAAAGATCAGTTTTACCTACTGCATGTTTGACAGCTCATTTATTACTTCGAGCACAATTTTATAACCTTGTCTGACTAGCTAGAATACTTAGCACTGATTGCACAAGCAGTAGTATTGAGTTTTCTGTATAGACAAATTTGATTAAATATACTACACTACACTCTTAGTAGCTAATGAGAGCAATTTGACAAAAATAATATTTTTTTTCAAAAGTACTTGGAAATTGCAAATGTTTCCCACTAGATACGTCATTATATGGTTAAACAGCACTGCAAGTCTGCTACTTCAGGCTAGATTAAACCAAAACATGGAGTGACACTTCTGCTAAAGTACAGTACCTAACGTACAGGAACAGTGAGTGAGTAAATATAAACCAGTCACATTAATCTTTATCTGGCTTAATTCTACCTTCACAAACAAAAAGCACCTGTTAAAAAATGTGTATGGTATGTCTGTCATTATTATTTGGTTTACATACAGGAACTCCCTTTTAATTCAGAAGGGGATGATCCAATTTAATTGTGATCATACAGTAGGACTATATGAGTCATGTTTTTTCTTTCTCTATATTCTGGATGTGGTGCCATGTGAAACAAGCACTGGCATTGCCCAGCAGTATACTGTCTATGGTATGAACTTTTGTGAGCTGTGTACCTCCGTTAATTCACAGATTGTGTGCATAAAATACATCTTAAAGTGGACATAAACCCTCGCATATACCCAGTGAAGTGAATAGCCTCAGATGATACACAGAGATGAAACAAATTTCCCTACATAAGTTTTACATGTATATCTGCTGTCAACTGCTTCAACTTGCTATATTCTTTTGAAAGTGCACATCATGTTAGAGATTATCTCTTCCTGTTCAGCATTGGGAGTGGATTTTTGGCATACAGTCAAGACAGCTGATTGGAGGAAAGGCGCCCACTCCCACTCCACATAGTCAAAGGAAGGAAGCAATGTACAGAGCTGTGCTGTGACAAGTCAAGTTACCTGCTAATCTATGTATTTATAGCAATCTCCCAGGACCCAAATTTCAGGTTGCTTTTATCTTGGTTGATGGAGAACTTGTCAGAAGTTATCATGCTGATAACAGAGCAATGAAACAGCAGAAACACACATGACTCGGGGCTTTGGAGAGAGATAAGAAAACACTGCAGATATATGTGATTAGGTCAAATTTCATGAATCAGGTTTACATCCACTTTAACTTTGTCTTTACTCACAACTGAATACCTCAATTCAATATGACTCAATAATTGAGGCTGCCGTCCCCATCTTGGGTAAGGGAAACTGGCAGTGAAGCCTTGATGCTTCACAGCCGGTTCCCTACTGTGCATGCACAAAGGATGCTGCACTTTGTAAATAGCCCAACGGTGGGGGATGGAGGAGGGGGGCCGAACTTCCAGATGAGTTTGCCGCATCAAAGTCAGCAGGAAGCCCAAGGTGCCAAATGTGGTAGCAGAGGGGGGAGGAGACAAATATGCGGAGCTTCCCCTTTTGGGAGGAGCTCTGCTTTAATGTTTACTCTATAGTTTTCACTTTAAAGGACATCTATGAAGGGAGACACAGCCTTCTTCCAATCTTCCTGTGTGCATAAGTTATCTTTCAATAGGTAAATGATAGAAATAAACAAAAATGTGTTGTGCTCTAGAAATCAATAAAGTGAGATGAGCAAAATAAACAAAGTCAGTAAAGGTAAATGATAGACCTGGTAGCCTCACAATTTAAATTGGCACAGCATTACTTCTGTAAACTCAGCTTCCAATTGATTTGTCAAAGTTTAAAGTGGTTGTTAAGTCAGGGTAATAAATAACTTGCATACCCTCTGTTTTATCAAAATCTAAAGTACTGTGTGTCTGTTATTTTACAATTCTAATCCTAAATACCTTCTCTCACAGCACCAATGTGAGGTCACGTGACCTTCCCCTGCTCTCCTTCCCTCATCTAAGAAATGAGGAGGGAGAGGCTGAGATAACCCTCTAACATCAGCCGGCCAACAGAGGAAGGTCAAAACAAGAAATGGCTGCATCTCACATGGGCTCCAAGTAATGTTTATTGTAATGTCAAAATATACAAAATGACACCAGAGGACACCAGTAGTGGTCAAGGTAGATGCATTTCACACAACAGAAATGTGCTTAATCATAATGAGCGAGCTGGGGCTAGCACTCAGGTGTGTATTCCAGTGGGTGTATAAGTTACACCTGGAGTGATGAGTTCTTTTTATTTGGATTTTGCATCTATCAGATGAAGGTCACATGACCTCACATCTGTGGCGTGAGAGAAGGTATTTAGGATTAGAATTGTAAAAAATGGGTACACAGTACTTTAGATCTTGATAAAACAGAGGGGATGCAAGTTTTTTATATTTGTTATTTTCAAGCCACAGTGAAGAGCAGCAAGAGGGGTGGGGAGGAGATCTCTCTCACACACAGGCTTCAAAACAGGCAGGGAGGGAGGGGGAGAGGGAGAGACTCATATCAAAGAGCAGACATCGGGATGACTAAGGCACGTAAACTGACCACAGTATCGTGGATCAACAGCCATGATTACCATGGTCAGCACACACAGGGGGACACAGGAACAGGCAGGATCAGCCAGGTATTTTACATCATACAATGGGACAGGTTACGCAGCACAAGCACTGTGCTGTTTAACATGATTTAAAAGAACAGGAGATATATATATATATTTTTAGGGTTACAAACACTTTATTTGAATAAGTGTTTTTAACCCTAAAATATATATTTATATATCTCCTGTTCCTTTAAAGCATGTTAAACAGCATAGTGATTGTGCTTTGTAATCTGCCCCATTGTATGATTTAAAATACCTGGTTGATGTTATAAACTGATTGGCTACCATGCACAGCTGCACCAGTTTTTGCACTCTCTAGCTTTAGCAAAATAAACCCCAGTGTGACTAAGAAATTATTTCAACCTACGACACAGAGACTTCTTTAGCCTAAAATGGTGACACAGCATAATAAAACTTATGTTTATGTAAGTATTTGTTCTGAGGCGACTTAACTATTTCAATTTTACCTTTCCAGATAATCAAATGAAAACATGGATCCTGAAACTGGGCATATTGCAGTATGGGTCGGCCAAGAAGAAAAAATAATTTATGGATTAACAAAGCATACACGCAGCATGGATGTTGTGCAAGCTCTTCTTGAGGAACAACAAGCTGCAATGGGCAATATACATGTACCATTGGGTAATTCCAAAGTGTATTTTATCATGGTAAAATGGAGGGGATTCCAATGCACATTGCCACCTACCACAAAAATGTTAAAGCTTTGGAACACATGGGGTGCAGAACAAGTTAACGGTAGCTTTTATCTGGTAAAATCAGATCTCATGCAGCCTTGTTTATTATGGAATACTGCTGAATATCTAAAGCACACGAACTATCCCCATCATAGTACGGCATCCGCTGTTAAATCTTTTCCATTGCATAAACAGAAGAGCATTGTAAGGAAGGCATTTAGAAAATTAGCAGAGATGAAAAAGGGCACGGATTCTCAGGAAAAAAACTGTGTAAAAAAACTTATACAACTAATTGCTTCTCAGGATCACACAATTAAAAAACAAATAAACAGAATGCGAGAGTTGGACGAACAGATTGAGGAATGCATAACATACCTACATCAGGACAAAGAAGGCAAGGATGAACATGCAGATTTATGTAGCCACTTGAAAGAAGATGAATTTAAACAGCAGAGATACAAATTCTTAGAAGACACAGATAGCGTTGGAAAGTTATTATCTATTACAGATAAAGAACATTGTCCTTATATGCATACTGAGACGTTATCTAATGATATTAAAGAAAAACCCCACTCAATGCCCACATGTGAAGACTTGCTTTCTGATCAGGAAAACTTAAAGGAAAATTGGGAAATGTGTATGCTGCAATGTCTTAGACAAACAGTTGGTGAAAGCCTACAGCTGGAGGTAAAATTACATTCTCTCATTAGCTGTATACAAAAGGAAATCCACTATCAAGATTCTGTTCTACTCAGACAGAAATCAGAATATGATGTTTTAAAACAAGAGCTGAGATTGTTAAATGAACCAAACAATTTAGTGACTTATGAATTTTCACAACCATACAGCACATCTTTAAACGCTGGCAGTGAAGAGCTAGATAATATTGTGGTAGCCTTGTCTATTACAAGTATGCAAAGTGATACAGATTCTGATACAGGAATTAGTTCTATCCACAGCCTAAACTCTGATCCTAATCCTTGACAACATGGATACCTGCATAACATAACCAAAATGTTTTGTTAGAAAAGTCACACTTTAATCAAATATTAATTAACAGTAGATGTTAGTAGTAAGAAGACCGAAGAAGTTTTTTTTTTTTTTGGAAGTACAAAACTTGATATTCACTTTGATGTTCACTATTGTTTTTCCGTTTCCACTCCTGCTGTGGTGATACTATAGAAAATTAGAAACCACTGTAAATAACACTTAAACAATGAGAACACGCTGTGCTTGTCCTCTCATTTATTTATTTCCAGCTCTTATTTATTTAGTAAAGCTGCAATACACTAGTATATTTCAAATGAACATTCGTACAAACATTCATACAAAAATTTGTATGAAAATTCTCATTACATTTGTTCAAAAGTACTTCAAAATTTTGTTTGCTTTTAACATTTGATTTTTGGAGCGAATGGACTTTCCCCAACAGTTAGAAATGAATTTGAGAAAAATATTCCATGCTGCTCCTTTTCCCATCACTGTGTTCAAAAACAAATGTAGATATAGGCACACCCTAATCACCTTGTGCAGCACAGATTCCCCCTATTGCTCTGGCTCCCTCCCATTCCTTTCTCAGCTGTGGGCACACACAGGGGGATGTTTTACAATAAGTGGGGGAAGTGGATGGTAAATATGTCAAAGGCCCCTTTCTTTTCTGAATGAACACAGTGAGCGATTGGTACCATGTGTTTGAGCTTTGGGTGCACACCCTAACGCAATAGGCTGCGCACATCTATGAATGTAGATTTAACCCCACTAACGATTAGAAAATTGAATCTAATTTAGTCTTCCTTTTTATCAGCCTGGCTCCAGATCACTTATGCTGATAATTAACATGATGGGAACAATAAGGCAGATTTAAAGTGGTTGTAAAAGCAGAAGGTTTTTTTTTTTTATCTTAATGCATGCTATGAATTAGGATAAAACGCCTTCTGTGTGCAGCAGCCCCCCTCAGCCCCCCTAATACTTACCTGAGGTCCCTCTAGCTCCAGTGATGTTGTAGGAATGTCTTGGCTGTCTGGGACTCCCCTCCTCATTGGCTGAGACAGCAGCACGGCGCCATTGGCTCCTGCTGCTGTCAAAGTCAGTCAGCCAATGAGAATAGAAAGGGGGCAGGACCGAGCCACAGCTCCATGTCCAGGGAGCTGTGACTCGGCCATGCTGTCTCCATAGCAAGCTGCTTGTTGTGGGGGCATCCAAAAAGAGAGAGGGGTCAGGAAAGGCAAGGAGGGACCTGAGAAGAGGAGGACTGGGGCTGCTCTGTGCAAATCCACTACACAGAGGAGGTAGGTATAACATGTTTGTTATTTTTAATAAAAAAAAAATGAGGCTTTACAATTACTTTAATTTTTGCATAGGTAACATGCCAATGGCAGATAGTGCTGATTGGTGTGTTCTGGGGGGGGGGGGGGGTTGTCCCCTGTCAGAACACAAAAGCTCATCAGGGAAGATTGCTGGATTAACCTTGCATGGTTAGTAAAGCGGCTCCCGACCAGAGCTGTCAGTTTTTTTTTGTGCAGCCCTCGGGTTTACATGATAAAAAACTGTAGTGTGTACCAGCCTTAAAAGTATTTGCTGGGGTTGCAAATTAAGCTACTTATAGACATTGGATAGCAGGTGGGTGATCTAATTTATATGAGAGACTACCTGAACAAGCAAAAATGCCATTACCTGGGGAAGACATTTTGGAAAAACTTCCCTAATTATTACTTTTACCCTTGAGATAAGTGATGCCAGCAATGCCTGTACGATTTAGGAGATATTCACCTTGCATGCAGCCGCTGATGTCACGGTGCATGTGCAATAATGTCCCGGTGAAGGCCCGGCGTATAGCCCAGGCCTTGCCGGAAACCTTGCCGGAAAGATGGGCTCCCGCGCACATGCGCAGGAGTGACGTCTTGCAGCTCCGGCCACTCACAGCACTGGGGCCGCTAACCCGGAAGGATCCCCTGAGGGAAAATGTCAGCTCCCTCTGCGGGAACCGGGCAGCCCCATTGGATCTTCGTTCTGAGATAAGTATTTCATAATGAGCTAGTATTCGGTGCATACTAGCTCATTATGCCTTTGCCTTACAGGTTTTTTATTAAGCATAAACCCGCTTAAAAGCTGTCCACACTGCTAAAGAAACAGATGAAATTATATCTGGAATCTGTTTATATGTATTTTTAGTTCTTTATCAAGGATTTGTGTCTCTGTCCATCCAGTCCTGCTAAACAGCAAAGCCATGTAGCACAGCTCAGTCTGGTAGGGATAAACAGATTACTGAGCTCATCTCTCTGTTGATCTGATTTGTCTTCCTCAAAAGCTTGCATTTGGCAGTGCAGCATAACTCGTTAGTTCCTTGTGCCACTTCTCCTTCCCACAGCCTGAGCTCAACTGCTCACTGGACTACCAAAAGCTGATACCAACTCAAATATAAGAATTTACACTACATGAATTAAGCAAATATATTTAAGGATGTGTCTTTACATCTGTGTGGAGTTACATTTTAAATCAAGCCAAAAATAACAATATAAAAATTAATTGTTTTTTAGAAGATAAAATATAAAAAGTATCAATACAGAGCTATCCCCCACATTACTTCTTTTCAGCCACTTAGGTATCCTGTGAATGGACAATGAAAGTAGACGCAGCAGATTAACGAGCTCATAACTCTGTCTCTCTGCTTTCTCCTCTTATCAGCATGCTAGGAGGAGACTATGAGAAAGTAGTGGCAATGCGGCTAACCATGCCCTTGTAACATTTTGTTTCACCCCATTGTAGTGTAGGGGGTTGATTTACTAAAACTGGAGAGTGCAAAATGTGGTGCATCTGTGCATGATAGCAAATCAGCCTTTAACTTCAGCTTGTTCATTTAAACTTTTACATAAAAATCTGGAAGCTGATTAAGTGGAAAACTCTGCTCTAAATTCATGAACAGTGTGCCAACACAGGAAGTTGCATTAGGTGGACTTTGCAGGGGGCTAAAAGAAAGCTTTAAGTCCAGATGCACTTATAATTATATGACATAGCATATGTTTTTGATGAGAGGCCATTGGTCTGCTTAACTGATTTCCTCTTTGAAGTCAGCCTGTGCTCAGACTATGCACACTAAAGTATTTACATATTTTGTACAAGCAGGAAAGCACTTTAAAACAAATTCTCATTCACCTCTTTAACTGCTTGTACTGTAAAGTCATTCAGTTATACAAATTAGATTTTGGAGTAATTAATTTTGTGTAATTCACCACAAAGGCACAGGAATCATAGCTTTTTTTCTATAAGAGTAGATCGTAGCAGCCTACCAGCCTTTTACCATAAAAAATCAGCAGATGTTTACAAGCTATTAAATACTGAATGAAACCTATTTTAGAGTCTTTTTTTGTTGTTATCTTTGAGAATGGATTATTTCACAATGAAAGCAGCTAGAGATGTATGTGGGGGGTTGTTTTAAAGCTCCTTTTATGTTTGCTAAATTAAAATAATTTTATTACCATAGTCTGGACCAGACTTTTTCAACTAGGGTGCCTTGAGGTTTTGCCAGGGGTGCTTTGGCAGAATGCTTAAAAATTGCCCAAAAATTGCATACAAGCCAGGATTAAGCCCGCCTTTCAGTTGCACAAAGCCACAGGTTTCCGTTGTGCACTATTACAACCTTCTAGCCACCAGCATCCTAACAACCATTTAATGTAATTGGTTGATAAGAAGGATGTCGGGCGCCGGCACAGCATCTTTGTTTGCCTCTCTCCTACCCCTCTTTATCAGCACTGGGGTCACATTAGCTGAGGGAGGGAGAGAAACTGAGGGAGAAGAGAAACATTAGAATACTAGTACCAGTGTGCAAAAGTGTGTTTGCTTCATAAGAATAACTCCCCTCTAATATTGGGTGTGTGTGTGGATGTTGCTGCATTATGTAAAACTATTAGTTTTGTTTTTCACATTTTAGAATGGGGTGCCTCAAGAGTGTACATCATTTTAAGGGTGTCCCGATTGAAAAAAGATTGAGAAACACTGGCCTGGGTATGTCCACTTTAACTGAACACCGCAACATTCCAAGACACTAGCCTTGAAAAGCAGAAGAATGTGTTATTTAAAAAATAGCAGATGTAACTCATCAATTGGGCATTTCTTCTCTTTATTAAGAGCACTGCATTTGTGATGCATTTAACTTTTTTTTTAATTCATATTCATAAAAGCATTCAATTAATAACACAGTGATAAAACATTAGGTGCATATAAAAGAAAATTTTTGCTCTTAAATGTTTATTTACATAGTCAAAGGTCTATATACAAAGGTTTTAAACATTAAAATAATAGTTTATTGAAGAAACCTATGTAACCTTTAATCATGTTTTAATTTAAATGCATTCAGCACATCAGAAAGGAATCTTCTTTTATCAAGGTCACTTATGAATGACATTCCCCTGTATCATATTTAACAAAGCTTGTAATTGTTATTAAGATGAGCTGCCTCAGTTATGCACCAATTACTAGCTGCCCTTTGTTGCCTACAGCTTGTTATTTTGTCACAATAACCATAGTTTTTGCAACTTTTTTCTTTCTTCCTTTTCTTGTAAATGTTAATGATTATACTGTGTTTATAAATAAAGGCTTACTGCAGCACAGCTTTTAATTGTCCTCATTTCATTTTATTATGTGATATATAAAAAGAAAACAAAACATGAAAAACAATCTGAAAGCACTTGGGCTAAGGGTATGTTAGTACGCCATTGTACTGGAAATCTAGTTCCAGCCAATAATTTTGCAATAGTTTGAGGAAAATCTCAACTCTCATTTAATCTCATTAATGTGCTGAATTCGGTATTCTCAAACAGGCTCTTAGGTTACCATCACTTTACCTTTATGTCTCTGTAATTTAAAATGTCATTGCTCAGTTTTGCTTCTGAACAATATCCCTTTGCGTTTTCATCATGATTGTCATCTTGATAACCATAGAACATGTTTGTCTATTACACATATTTGAAATATTTTACACATTAAAGATGAAGGAAGACTATCATGAAATATATTGTGATTATATGCCAGTATGTGAATAATTCATGTAATGATAATATTTAGGGATGAGAAAATCTCCCTAGGTCCAGTTTGCTGCAGGTTCAAACTCCTGGTAGACATTTTAGACCTTATAGGCAAGCTATTGTAAAAAAAAAAAAAGCATGTAATAAATAAATAAATAAATATGCCATAAAGAGGGGAGGGGATCCTATTCATGCAGCTTCAAGGGAAACATCTAAGAAATACACTAGAAACAGAGAACAGGCAGGTATTTTTAAAATTAAAGGATTAAGAGATTGCATTTGATAAAGTAGCATAAAATTGTCCATCACCAGGACAGTTTTACACATAATAGGCCTAACTGATGTATGTCTAACAAATTTGTACTATAGGAATGGGATGGGGGAAGGGTGAACATGAGTAATATACTGTGAGGTGCTTTAGATTTACTCTTCTTACACCTAGCTGTTTTCTTTCTTTTTTTTGTTTAATGGTTCAGAGGTGCACTGTTCATTTGTTGTTGGTCAAAAGAAAGGATCACCCCTTACCCTCTATCCCCAACCTGAAGTGATTGACTCTACTGTATACATTTTGTAAGGCAATTACCATGTTTTCCTATGCATCTTGGTGGTGGGTCTCAGAGAATGGGTGAGCTGTAATATTTTCTTTTGATAAACAACTAAATACTGTACTTTCACAAGCAAAGAAGGTGATTGCTTTGAGTTAGCAATCAGAAGTCAAGAACAGTTTCTGAATTTATCCTAATATCTCCCTGTACAGTTTGTCAGCTGTCCATATAATCTCCTACAGCAGCTTCAAATACTCTGACACTATGGCTGCTGTGATCTCCCTGCTTTTATAGTAAAGGGGACTTACTTATCTAAAGCTCATTTCATGGCCCTTCTAAGCTTGCTGCTCATGGTGCAGAGGTTATCTAGAGTATTATAGTGCAAAATAAATTACACACAAATTAAACACAAAGTGTTTGTTACCTTAAAAAACAAAAATTGGATTCTGTTTCTTTAAAGCATGTTATAGAGCACAGCGCTTGTGCTGTGTAATTTGGCCATCTGTATCACCTGAAATACCTGGCTGACATTCCTGATTCTGCCCTCCCCCTGTAAACTGACTATGGTTTATCACGGCTACTGAGCCCTGACACCGTGATCAGTTTACATGCCTCTGTCAGCCGCAGCTCTTCTGTGTCTTCTTCTCTGTCCCCTCCCCCCTCCCCTCCCTGCCTGTCAGCTCTGTTCAATCCCCCCCCCCCCCCCGCTCTAAAAATAACTCTGTTTTCATTCAACAGTTCCCTCTGTTAGAAAACATTAAGCTCTTTAGTGTATGTGATTTTTAAAAAATATTCTACCCAATGCCTTATTTCCAAGCACCGTTTGGCATTTACGCGACTGCCCGCTGGTCTCCTCCTCCCGACTAACATCAGCGGGGGATACCCAGCCTCTCCCCTTGCAGCTTTCAGATCAGTAGAGGAAACCATGAGTAGTCACATGAGCGCCAAGCAGCACACGGAAATAAGGTATTAGGCAGCATATTTTTTATAAATCATACACTGGGGAGCTTAATGTTATTGAACAGAGGGAAATATAGAATGAAAAAAGTGTCTTAACAACTACTTTAATCCTGCAGGATTTGCAGCAAACCCAAAAAGCAGTCAATCCGGACCATATCCCTAATATAATTCAGCATGTGAACCTGCAATAGAATCATGCTTACTCTCTTCATATTAGATTTTACATTGTTCTTGTGCATTTCCTTACACTAAATCAGACCATTTGTATTCCAACACTCATGTATTCATAACTTGTGATGAGCAAAATTCAGTTCCCCTGAACATTAACCTAAAACTTGAAGTCTGCAAACCTTATGGGACAAAATCATGCATTTTTTTCAAATCAAGCATTTTTTTCTCTCCCTTTTCAAATCAAATTTGCAAGCTTTTGCTAATAAATCATAGAAATCATGCAAGAAAAAAACTTTTTAAAAATTCCATTCGGCCGGGGGAGGGTCCTTTAGTAAAACAACATTAAAAATACACAATTCCTTTAAAAAACATTATTTGGGAATGTCCTAAACCTGTGTGCAAAGTGGCACACCTGAAGGATATAATCCAGTAAAAGAGACATATATAAGAAACAGCACTAAATGACAATTCCAATCTCTAGACTGCCTCTGTTTGTAAACAAATCAGCCAGGGAAACCTATGGGGTGGCTATTAACCACATACAAACTTGTAGTGAATGATGTCAGCCAGAATCCTTGGGCATTTTGGGCATAAGCTGCTGGCCAGGGAGCTGTTATTTGCAGTGAGAGGTTGATGAGAGAGGATCATTGTTTGGGGTCAGCAGGGAAAAGTTCATTGATGATGTGACTGATTTTGGATTTACATCATGTGACCTTTTTTGTAAAATACTTTTTGTACTGTGGTTGTTTATTGACAGTAGTTTTTATATGAATAAGTACCAATGGTTTTACATGGTAGGGGCAGATATCAGGGAGCCCCCTTTTTCTAATGGGGGCATCCAGATTATGATAACTAGTCCCACAGACCCCTATATCCACTGAGCCAGGAATTCTTGCAGCTTGCTCCTCCTCCTTTCCTGGCCAGTCAGTTTGCCTGCCTGGAAAATGGTCTAGTATGGATCTTGGGGGACACACTTTTTTGGGGGTTTTTTTGCATGGACTCCCTTAAAAATCCATACCAAACACATATCTTGGATATGGATCTGGTATGGATTTTGGGGAGACCCTGTGCCATATTTTTTGTTTACTGTATCAAGTACTCCTTAAAAATGCATGCCGGACCCCTGTCTAGAAGTATTGTATAGATTTTGGAGGGACCCGGAGCCAATTTGTTGTTTTTTGAGGCCCCCCTTATCCATGCATGCAGGCTGGTAACTAGGAACGTAAAGGGAGGTAAGGATATGGATTTCCCTGTCCATATATGCAGGCCACATACAGTCTCAAACAGCATAGGGCCCCCTTACATTTCAAACCAGATTTTTAACCTAGGTAGGGATGGCTATAGAGTTTTAGGGAGGATCCCACATAAAAAATGAGTGCGGCTGGCACAAAAAAACATACCAAATCCTAGTAGAGGCATACTGCCTCTAGAAAGGAGGGAAAGCAAGTGTGCACCATCCCTCCTGAAACATACACAGGCCACAAGCCCTGCAAAAAATAAAATGGATGGTGCTCCCCCCCGAAATCTATACCAAACATTATATCCAGGAATGCAGCCTGGCTGGGCAGTAAAGGGAGGGGTGGTGAGCATATGAGTAACACCTTAAAATGCCCATTGTCCTTTTTTCTTATGAGTAGGATCAGAGATGTGGTGCAATTAAAACATTTTTCCAGTCATTGTTTTACCAATTTCAATGCCAGCTTGGAAAAATTTCTGGCTTTACAGATGCTCTAATTTCTGCTGGTGGAGTCAACCCTCTTCAATGAGTTTATAGCCTGTGCTGCTCTACAGTTGCTGGTACCCAGAAGGCCATCCCTGTCCTCCATCCACATGTGTAAGTCAAGTGGTTAGTGACAAGGACCACATGACTACAGACATGTGCTCTAGCAAGCATGGGCAGGGATGCTATTTCTCCTGCATGGCCCATTGGGTAAATTAACTGGTGGCAGGGATGGAGGGAGAAAACTGCTGGAGCTACCTTGTGTTTTGCACCTTGTGAATGGTGACAGTGTAGTCACTTCTACCCCCTCCTCCTCAAAGACCTCATCTGATGACTCATCAGAACCGCTGGTCACCCTCAAGTGACCCAGAGCATATGAAACAGCCTAACCAAAATGCTACCATTTTGTTTTGCAGCTGGAAGGCTTTTGGCACAGGAGCCATTGTGGGTCCAGATATTCTGGCAGCTTTTTAGGAACAAGTCACAAAGTGGCTAACTGCATGCTATTTTGTGTGATGCAAGGTTATGTGTCACAATAGCACCAACCTACTGTCTGTTCTTTGTAAAGGACAGTTAACATATGTCCCTTGTTTGGCATATGTCCTGAATCTGGTGGTGCAGCAATTCCTGATTCCTGCCCAACTGAAAGCCAGAAGAGTGTGCAATCACTTTAGGCAGTCATTTATAGCAAGAGACTGCTTGGCTAAAATACATAACCTGCCTGCTAACCTCCTAATATGAGATATGCCCACGCACTAGAACTCAATTTTGGCCATTCTGCAGCAGCTGCACTAGAAGCAGTGGAGCATCAATGAGCATCCGTGCACGTATGACATAAGGACGGGTGTTTACAAATTGAGGTTATTTTCACCATGTCAGTTTCTCCCGATTCAGGTCATGTGCAACATCTTGTAACCATTCAAAGGGACAACAAGGATGGTGAGCTGTGAAGTGGCGGACCCTGAATCTGCTGCAGGCAGTTTGTATTGATGATATCTTATATCTAATAATAAAGTGCAAAAAAGCAAGTGACTTACTAGAAAATACAAACACTGTATACTAAAAATGAATATACATAAGAGGCAATGATACCATACATTGATTAATAAAGTGCAATGTGCCAATAAATGAATATGTGCAAAACAAAGTCTGAGTAGTGAAAAAGTCTACACAAGACTACAGAGCAGCCACTGTATGTCAAAACAGTCCAGATGTAAAAAGTTAGAGATGAAATCAGTTAAAAGAAAAATAAAGGCTATCCCATGTCCACTCAAGGAGTCACTAGGGCATGTGCATCCACCACCCAGGAGGGTGAGTAAACACGCTTACTGGACTATGTGGGCTCTACTGCCAGCAACAAATAGTTAAACAAGCATAGACATGAGGATGACAGGATAATGGTCAATTGAGCAATCACTGAAGATCTGTCACCATAACTCTCCACTCTCACTAGCCACTCTATTAGATTGTGAACTCCACCATTCCTAAAAGAAAAAAACATTTCTACATAGCGTAAAACCATTTACAAGCTTTACTGAAAAAGTAGAAAACTTACATCAAATCTGAAGTTAAAGGCATATTAATGGAAAATCTTCCAAAACATGATCACATAGTAAATCCAAATAGCGCAATGACATGTAGCAAGCTCAATACGACCCAACGGGTTTCATTCTCACAGACATCAGCTGGGGTATGAGTCAACATCCAGCCATTGTACATATATATAGAGAAAAAAATCCTAATAATGAATTACCACTTTGATGTACAGACACAGTGACACAGTGGCTGCTCTGTATTTACAGTTCTTATGTGTGGACATTTTCACTACTTGGACATTGTTTTGCACATATTCATTTATTGGCACATTGCACTTTATTAATTGATGTGTAGTATCATTACCTATTATGTATATATATTTTGAGTATATGTATTTTCTAGTATGTCACTTGCTTTTTTGCACGTTGCACTTTATTGTTAGATATAGGATACCATTACCATTAGCGCTGCACTTTTTTTTATTTTTCTGATGTCTGCACAATACCCTGTTAGATTGTAGTGTCAGCAGCTGTTTTTTATTATGACATTAGCACAATAACTTTTTTTATAGTTTTTCAAGTTTGTACCGATGGACTAGTATATATTGAAATACCTGCACATGTACCCCAGGCTTTGGGCCATGAAGGAGAGAAACCAATGCTGGCTGGCCACCCTTTTATATTCCTCATGCAAGTGGAAAATGTCAGATCTCATGCCACTTTCCTAAAAGGAACAAATGTAGAGGAGGTGCTGCAATGGAACCTCTTGACCACATTCCTAGATATTGCCAGGATCTCCTTTAATGCCCAATGTGCCTCCAATTCTCAGGTCACAGAATGGAGGAGTCATAGGCAGCACTTAAACCACATGCTTGCAGACTACTTAGGGTCTATGGTGCTTGTAGACATTCTTCAATGTAACGATCCCAAGGAAGGTTTTTAGGCTGGACCACCGGCTAGAGCTTGCATAGTATGCACTGGAGCTTCTGGCTTGCCCTGCAGGCAGTGTGCAGTATGGGATGGTATCCAGCACAGCACTGCAAAATGAACCTGTCCTGGATAAGCAATGGTTCCAAAAACCCTGCAGCTACCTCTGTTGCTACCTATTAAATGTTTCCTTGCCCCCCGTAAAAAAAATCATACCTTACACAATTATCAGCTCCCCCTGCTGTTGCTGGAGTACCACCATTACCAGCTTCTGACATCGTTACCACTACAGATGAACTCAAGGTTCAGTCAGAAACTCCAATATACATGACAACTTTCCATTATCAATGGTTGTTAAGGATGTTGATAGGTGCAGGCACTACCGAGTCCTTAGCAACTAGTGACTTCACCGGCTCCATTCACTTACATGGCCTTGCTTTGTAATCAAAAAGAAGTGGGAACAGTTAAAACAAAACAATGCTCTGGGGTTGCCCCGTAATTCTCTTTTCCACATCCTAGCCTGGTGATTGTGGGGGTCTGCAGACAGGGGGCTTATCAGCATCTGTAAGCCCCCTTTAACAATAAGGGGGGCCCCATATATCAACCCCTTTGTATGTAAATAAGTAAAGGGTACTCATTTCATTCGCAAAAAAAATGTAAGCAGTGAAAAAGCACACACAGTCTTTGACAAGTCCTTTAACAAGTACCCTACTGAGCCAAAGTAAAATGGCGTCGGCAGGAACTCTCTCTCGATCCGGACAGGCATCATATGACGCCCGCCACTTTCCACCGCTACTGCGGGCCCCTGGGGACCCGCAGCGTGGGGATCGCTGATTGATCATGTCCTCGGGACACACTCCCTCCTCGATTGGAGTAAAGAGCCAATGAAATTGGCTTTTTACCATGTGACCAGCTGTGTCCAATGACAGTCGCCCCTTTGTTGATCTACTCGCCCGCTGCTCGTGCACGTCCCCGGGGATATGCAGCGCGGCAATCGGGGATTAGGCTTGTCCCTCGGACAAAGCCCGGCCCCGATCAGGGTAAAGAGCCAATGAAATTGGCTGTTTACCACGTGATCGGCTGTGAACAATCACAGCCGGTCATAAATGTAAACAATCCACCGGTAATGCACTGTTACCGGGCTCTTCTCACACACCAATCCAGTGTGAGGAGGAGAGAGCAAAACAGTGAGTTATCAGTTTACTGTACAATTTACTGTGCCCAAATTGTGCCCCACTAAAATAAAGTACCTGTCTGAGCTCATCAGAGTACCTGTCATCTGATTTGAGTGAGCTCATCAGAGTACCCTGTCCATCAAAGGACCTGTCAGTCCATCAGAGTACCCGCCATGCCATAAGAGTACCCGCCATACCATCAGAGTACCTGCCATACCATCGGAGTACCTGTCATACCATCAGCGTACCCTATCACCACATCGGAGTACCTGTCAGTCCATCAGAGAACCTGTCAGTCCATCAGAGTACCTGTCAGTCCATCAGAGTACCTGTCATACCATCAGAGTACCTGTCAGTCCATCAGAGTACCTGTCATACCATCAGAGTACCTGTCATACCATCAGAGTACCTGTCACCCTGCCTGAGTACCTGTCATCCTGCCTGAGTACCTGGCACCCCGCCGGAGTACCTGTTACACCATCTGAGTACCTGTCATCCTATCTGAGTACCTGTCCCGTGAGCCCATCAGTGCCTGTCATGCAACCCAGCAGTACAAGACATACAGCCAGAAAATTACTTGACGTGCAGCCCATTAGTCCCTGATGAGCAGCCCATTAGTCTCTGATGAGCTGCCCATTAGTCCCTGATGAGCAGCCTATTAGTCCCTGATGAGCAGCCAATTAGTCCCTGACGAGCAGTCCATCAGTGTCACCTGTCATACAGCCACCATATCCAAAAGGTTATACACTTCAGAAGAGGCATATCAAATTCTAAGCCTGACCTATGAGAGCAGCGGGGAGCTCTCATCACCCAGTTACAGTTCCGATTTCGGTTCTGATTCAGAATACGAGCCCATCAAAGACAGTATATCATTTTTTGAATTTGAGGAGGAAGTAGTCCATCTGAAATGAAGACGGTTTGAAAACGAGGCAGCTACCACCAGCGCTAGAGACCCCAATGGCCAATTGGCAAATGCCAAGAGCGCTAGACCCTAATAGGGGAAGGGGCCCAGTAAAAGCACTGGAATTTCACAGCAAAGAATAAGGGCCCAAACCCAGTTTCCAGATTCCTTGGCAAACCCACTGTGTCTGCCTTCTAGCACAGGGTCAGCCACAATCCCACCTTTCACAGCACAGCCAGGTGTGCAGGCCAACCCAGAAGGTTTTTCCGAAATTGATTTTTTAAATGTATTTTTCCCTAATGAGCTAGTGCAAAGCATCCTGGACCAGACAAACCTTTATGCCCAACAACCAATTCGGAACAACCCCAACTCATTCTATGCCCGTCCCTTTGTATGGAGACCCCTAACCGTGCAGGAGCTTAAATTGTTTTTAGGCCTTACGCTCAACATGGAGCTTACAAAAAAAATGAACTGCGTGCATATTGGTCTACCCATCCAATCCACCATATGCCAATGTTTTCATCTGTCATGACCAGGTCCAGTTATGACATGACAATGCGGTTCCTTGCAGTGCCCCCCCCCCCCCCCGAAATCATCCCAACTTTGATAGACTGTATAAAATTTGCCCCCTAATTGATTTTTTTCTAAAAGGTTTGCTGAACTTTAAATATCCCTGAGCAGAATATCTCAGTGGACAAGTTCCTGGTCCATTTCACTGGTAATGAAGCAGTATATCCCCAGTAAGAGGGCCACTGGATATGTGCACACCTTTTGTGTATACAAAGGCAAAGACTCCCACCTCCAGCCCCCGGACTGTCCACCGAATATGGGAATAAGCGGGAAAATTGTCTGGGAATTGGCATACCCCCTCCTCAAAAAAGGATATCATATTTACATGGACAATTATTATATGAGGAAGGATATTTTGGCTTGCGGTACAGCAAGAAAAAACAGAAAGGGCTTCCCACAGAGTCTAGTCACCACAAATCTACAAAAAGGGGAATCAGGAAGCCTTAGGAATGAGGAAGTGTTGGCCGTCAAGTGGAGGGATAGGAAATCAACCCAAATTTCTCTCTTCTGGTACAAAAAAGTTGTGATTTAATTTTTTCATATTGCCATGTACAATGCATACGTCACCTACCGGAAATAAACAGAAAAACCACCCCTTCCTAAACTTCATTGAAGACATCATTACTGCCCTGATATACCAACAAGGATCTCCACCAGAAAACAGTCGCTCCGATTGTATCAGCAGACTGCATGAGCCTCATTTTCCTGACCATATTCCCCCATCAGCATCCGGAAGAAGACGCCAAAAAAAAATGTTGGGTGCGCAACAAAAGAGGAGTTAGGAAAGACACCAATTACTATTGTCCCCAGTGTCCCTCCCAACCTGACCTTTGCATCAGAGAAAGCTTCAAACGCTTTCATACTCTTGTAAACTATTACCCCATATTTCAAATAGACTGCAATTTCCCCATTTTCAATTCCTGTTATTTCCCTAGAGCCTCAACCAACCATACCGCTGCCTTCCATGTGAACTGACCCTGGCCTGTTTATTGACTATGCCTCTGCCTACCCTCTGCATTGTTTATCCGCCATGTTTCTGCCTTTCACAAGAACTGACCCTGGACTGTATCAACTATGCCTCTGCCTGCCGTCTGCATTGTTTATCCCCCATATTTCTGCCTTTCATGTGAATTAACCCTGGACTGTATTGACTATGCCTCTGCCTAACGTCTATTTCTGCCTATAAGAGATCAACTACTTGGGGTAAGCGCAACCTTTGCATGGTGGTGGGAATCTCCATGGAAGTTTGGTTTCTGAGCATGGTGGCACCTTACTGTTTATTCACCATTTATATTTTATAAAACGCTTTATAAGATTTTGATGTGAACTGTCTGCAACAAATTTTTTGGGGGATTTTCATTATCTATAAAGGAATTTTGAATTTAGGTCTCTGAATGGACTCGGTGCACTCACACAGATTTATGAATATGTAGCTCAACACTTTTTTCACATATTTCTATTTTTTGTGTTTATATCTCACTTATAGTGTTGCAGCTCCTTATATTATGTTTATATTTTGAGATACTTTTTCACAAGCGCAATATTCTATTTTTATTTATTTTTTTATGTACTGACCATGTCTCTGCCTGCTGCCTGTACTATGGACAGTATTCTTGCCCGCTGCATGGATGATCCTTTCACTGCTGCTGACCACATCCCTGCCTGCTACCTGGACCAATGCTTTGACTGTGCTGCCAATATCTCTACCTGTACTGACTATGGACAGTATTCCTGCCCTCTGCCTGTTTTGCTGTCGCTGTCCACATTCCTGCCTGCTGCCTGGACCGATGCTCTCCTCTGTTGACCACTGCACTACTAAAACTGCAGTTAATCTTTTCTTTAACCTTTACTCAGCAGAATGTATTTTGGTTTATAATTGGTATGTACAGTACATGCTATGTGTTAGAAATATGAAGGGCCTTCAACAATGTGAGGTTGGGAGGAATTTATGTGTGTCATTTATGTCCCTAGAACATCTGGAGATGGATGTTGGGCCTCTGTATGCGGCCAGGCTATGTAAAAGTCTCACACATGTGGTATCACCATACCTCAGGAGAAGTATCAGAATGTATTTTGGGGTGTGATTTTTGCTATGTACATGCTATGTGTTGGAAATATCTTATAAATTGTCAATTTTGTGTAAAAAAAAAAAAAAGCGTTTTCTTTTTTTTTTTCACATTTTCCAAAAACTTTTGAAAAAAAAATTAACTGTTCAAAAGACTTGTTATGCCCCATAGAATATACATTGAAATTATGTATGTAATTTATGCTTCTAAAACGCCTTAAGGTGCTACGTCAATGTTGGGCCTCTGTATGTGGCCAGACGGTGTAAAAGTCTGTGTGTGAGAAATAACTTGTTATGACAATTTTGTTAAAAAAAAAAAGTCTTCATTTTTCAAAGAATTGTAAGGAAAAAATTACAACTTCAAAAAATTCACCATGCCTCTTACTAAATACCTTGGAATGTCTACTTTCCAAAAAGGGGTCATTTGTGGGGTATTTGTACTTTTCTGGCTTGTTAGTGCCTCACAAAATGAGATAGACCGTCAGTACATCAGGTGTGATCAATTTTCAATGATTTGCACCATTTCTTGTAAACTCTATAACTTTCACAGAGACTAAATAATATACACTAATTTTGATTATTTTTACCAAAGATATGTAGCAGTATGAATTTTGGCCCAAATGTATGAAGAAAAATGACTTTTTTGCAAAATTGTACAATAGAAACTATTGGTCTAGGCAGGAAAAGATAAAAAAGGTCCTAAGATGTAAATCCACCATCAATCACATTGTCCAGCAATCAAGATTCATGCTTTTCACAATGCCTGACCCTCACTGATCCACCAAAAAAAAAAAATGCCAACACACGTCTTGTCCTGTCATTTCACTCCTGCTGAATGGCAAATCTGGTGGATGACAGCTGACATGACCACATATGGTCAATGATGTCACTGGACCTGGACACTGGGACTTTAAGCATTGCTAAAATCACTGCTTCCAGGGAAAACAAAATGTTATTTATTTATTTATTTTTGCTTTGGTACATGCTCCCCATGTCCAGCCCTCTGCCATTCATTTGACAATTCTTTGCCCAAAACCCTAGAAAATGGTAATTTGGCTCCCATTGAATTTGATGGGGTTTGGATTTACCCAGACATTGGTCATGTTCTCTGAATCCTGCTCAAACCGAACCCAAGTTTATCCATGTTTGGATAAAAATAAAAAAAAATGTGGGACTTTATATGAAGCACGCAGGTGAATAAAAAGTCAAATTTATTGGATGAAACAGTTGTATATTAAATGATAATAGTCATGGACTGTATATTATAAAATATAATTTATATATATATATATGCACACACATATATATATATATATACATACATACATATATATATATATACACACATATACACACATATATATATATATATATATATACATATATATATATATATATACATACATACATATATATATATATACACACATATACACACATATATATATATATA
>BLSH010460763.1:370262-391806 GCA_018402905.1 Glandirana rugosa
ATATATATATATATACACACATATACACACATATATATATATATACATACATACATATATATATATATATACACACACGTATATATATATATATTTAATATAAAATATTATATGTCAGGTACTGATAATAGTAAATTATATGTTGACAAAGTAGGTTATTTAAACTGATATATATATATATATATATATACACACATATACACACATATATATATATATACATACATACATATATATATATATATACACACACGTATATATATATATATTTAATATAAAATATTATATGTCAGGTACTGATAATAGTAAATTATATGTTGACAAAGTAGGTTATTTAAACTGAAAAATAAGTGGACGCACGAAGTATATTTCAGGGTGTAAAAAAAAATAAAAATAGGTTTGTACCTATTTGAACCCAAGCCAAACTCGTCCTAAGTATACACACATATATATATATATATATATATATATATATATATATATATATATATATATATAGACACACATACACACATGCATACAATTAGGTAGATTGTGACATGATTGCAGACAGTACCTATAAGATAAATAGATAAATACATGATACGCATATTGAGGAATATATAAATATCAAACACAGCCCATGATGAATTGAAACACGGCTTATGACATCTCTACACGTTTCGTGAAGGTTATATCCACTCTTCAGGAGCATGCGCGTGACTTGCATCTGTAATATAGTAAAGAAATTGCTATGTGGTCTAACTATATCAAAAAAGGGGAGGGTAAAAAGTAAAAAATAAAAACAATTTGTTTAAATTTTTAGTTTTTAGTTCATACCCCGCCCTTTTTTAGATATGGTTAGGCCACATAGCAAGTTATTTACTTTATTACAGATGCAAGTCACGCACATGCTTCTGAAGAGTGGATATAACCTCAACAAAATGCAAAGAGCTGTCATATGCCGTGTTTAAATTCATCATGGGCTGTATTAGATTTTTATCTATTCCTCAATATGTGAATCATGAGTTTATCTATTTATCTCATATGTACTTTCAGCAAATATGTGACAATCTACCAAATTGTATGTATGTGTATATATATGAATTATATTTTATAATATACAGCCCATGATTATTAACATTTAATATATGACTATTTCATCCAATAAATTTGACTTTTTATTCACCTGCTGCTTTATATAAAGTCCCACCTATTCTTTTCTTTTTATTCATATATATAGGGATGTAGGCAGATGGCCCCGCCAGGTTATTGCCTCATATAAAGTCCCAAATCGTTCTCTTTGTTCCATGCATGTTTGGGTCATCACTGTTTACTGCCAGCTGCCACAGTAGCTGGCTTGTCGCCATTACCAGCTCCCGCCACCTCTGCTAGTCTGCCACCATTATCATCTCTTGCCTCTGTTGTTGGCATGCCAACATTACCTGCTCCTTCCCCCTTCCCTGGCCTACCACTTTTGCCAGCTCCTGCCACCTCTTCTGGACTGCCAATTCCACCATTACCATCTCCTGCCACCCTTGCTGGCCTGCTGCTATTAACAGATTCTACCACCTCTGCTGGTCCACTACTGTTACCAGATCCTGCCACCTCTCGTGACCTGTTATTGCTAACCACATGACATCCGAAATATTTAACCCCTTCATGACCAGGCCACTTTTTGTGATACGGCACTTATTTTAACTGACAATTGTGTGGTCATGCAACACTGTCATTTTTTTCTCACAAAAAGAGCTTTCCTTTGGTGGTATTTGATCACCACTACATTTTTTTTGTGCTGACAGTTTTGAAAAAAAAAAAAACAATATTTTTTACTTTCTGCTATAAAACATATCCAATAAAAACAATTAGGGGGGCATGGTTTCCAGAGGCTATCCTCTCGATCAGCAGAAGCATTTTACACATGCCGACATGGTAAAACTGAAGGGGGACTCATCCCCACCACGATCCCTCTCTCCCAGAGAGTCCGGATCACAGCACAGCCACAGTATACCGGAGCTTTTCCGGTCCCAGCCACGTGAGGCCCTGGCTTCAAATCGGGCCTACACAAGCATGGCCTGCTCCTCCAGTCTAAGCCCATCAGGCAGACACCAGGCTCTGTCCACTGTAGACACAGAGCACCCTCTAAGCATCCGTGATCTGCGTTATGTTGCTGAAAACATAAAAGCCACACTAGCAACAGCAATCACAGACCTCAGAGAGACATCTACTCCATGGCTCTGAGGTTGGATGAAATGGAGGAAAAGACAACACACCATGAGATGGCCATACAGCAACTTCAGACCTCCTTTCAAGCGCAGAATACACAGCTCAAAGACCTGCACAGGAACATGGAGGACTTAGATAATTGCGGACGAAGGCATAACTTAAGGGTAAGAGGCCTCCCTGAAACAGTCGATTAATACCACCTGGCCCAGGCTACTTTAGCCATCTTCAATGATCTCCTGGGCAGATCCCCTGAATTCCCCATAGACTATGACCGCTTACACAGAGTTCTCAGGCCAAGAGGGAGAGATAAAATGAACAAAGGTTGTCTCCTCAAGGTTGAGGAGACTAAGCGGTATTCCGGGGAGGAAAAGGGCCGTAAGCAATGCTCGTGAAAAAATATTGTATTAAATTGTGGGTACAGGATAAAAATAGACTATAGCAGCTCAGGAAAATATATCAAATACAACATATGCAGTACAAGGGCTACCGAGGAACTGCTAGTGTCCTCTAGGCAGACCAGGCCTAAAAAACAACCACACACAGGGGGAAACAATACAAAGACAAACCACATAGAAGGAACGTCCGGACGTGGGGGATTAAGCTGCAGCAGCTACATTAGTAAACATCATGTGAATCACAGTAAAGTATTGCACATGTAGTAATGTCATTGGCTGTCTGCTAGTTGGTGTTCAGAGGCCATAGGAACCCTATGTGGATACTGCTGGACCCCGAGAATTGGGCTAGATATACCTCTCCTCAATCTTCATTCATCCAGAGGGGATTATAATGTGCCAGTAATCACACAGGTCAAATAAAAAATGTCAATGGTTGTAATAGTCCGTGTCAGTGTTGCTGGCATTGACACACAGAGTCCCCTTAGTGAGCAGTATTGACCGGAGGAGGAACAGGTCTAGCTCCAATACAAATTGATGCTGTACTCACGATTGCGGGGTCCCAGGTCGGACCTCTTGGCATGAACCACGTTGCTTGTGACTGGGATGAGATCCATGTACAGCGTCCCGCTGTCTAGCTCTGCGGCTCTAAGCCGCCTCCACAGGTCTCCGTATGTGGCGTGTGTCCTGTGTAGAAGCCGCTACTTCCTGGTGCCGGAGCACATGACCGAAGTCACGTGATGTGATGATGAACAGATACTGTCAGTAGTAATACCGGCCCACTTAGGAGATCAAACGGCTCAGTTAGGGACAGCGGGATGAACGGATGTCACAGCAACCCCCCTAGGGGACGTACTGACGGACACGTTTCGCTGGGCGTACTAGCTTAGCTTCTTCAAAGGCGTCATAGAGGGAGAGATACTGATCTGCCCAGAGATGTAATATGCTGCTTGGTAAACTTTAAGCTGAAGGAATAAATCCTGCGAAGGGCAAGAGATTGCTGCAACCTACTATACCAAGGCATCGACATAAAAATATACCAAGACCCCTCACCCATTACCCTCCAGACCACTCTTTGAGCTATTGCACTCCAGAAAAATCCAATACCACTGGAAATTCCCTTTCTGCCTTTCAGCCTCCTCACCAGGATGCACAGCTAACCTTCATGTCCCCGAAGACCTGCAGCATTTTATGAGGCACTGGATATACCTCCCATTGAAATACCAGACTGATATAAACTCTTCCACCTTAGAACTTAGAAGATCCACCTCAACGGATGCTATCCCAGTCCGAGATGACTTCCATATCCAGCAGCACAGATCCAACTTTCCCAGAACAGCTACATCATCTGGAGCCAGGAACAACGGAACCAAAACCCCACTGCCTCACCAGCTCGCAGGAGAGCCCGCCAAGAGAGGTCCGAATGACCGCACTCTCCTATCTTCTCTACCCTGACAGCCCCACAGCCAAAACATCTTTAACCACATCTGCGTTTCTCCTCATCCATCATTCCTTTCTGGACAATATTATGTTGAGGTAAGACTGTTGCTAACCGAAATCGACTGATCCAACACCCCACCACTATGAATGCCACCCTCTCGGAGCGTGTACTCTAAGCTCCTCTATACAAAAGAGATGTGACTGCACACTATCCAATAACTGAAAGAAAACAAGAGAAAGACTACACGTCTCTTCCTAACCCCGTGGATGACTTACTCCCTGACATTTGCCCTTCTTATACTACATCATCTTATTTCTACTGAAAATACCAGATCTCACTGAAATACCCCAACCATTTCATGGAAGAGCTTTGCAAACTACACTTCTCTATGAAAAGCCTGAACTTTGACACATTTACCTTACGCACCCACAGCTTCAAAATCCATCATCCCTAAAAGTGTATGAGAAGCTTATAAATTATGACCCAAGCTCACCACCCCTTTTACTACCCCCTTCCCAAACACTCCACCTGAACCTCTCATACCACATTCAAACCCCCACCTCTACTAGAAGTGGACTGTGTAATTAACATATTAAGGTTACTAGGTTTTGATCTACTGCTTATGATTTTAAGACGGAAAATGATATGCATGATTTAAGTTACTATAAAACACTCCTACTGATAACGCGACTTCACACGTACTTCCAACTAGTATCCCTCAAAATGCCTGATACCCGCAAACTAACGTATTCTCAGACATCCTGCATGGAGCTGAAATTTACATATGTAATACCCCTTTAAATATATATAACCCTACTGGCCACAATGTCCCTGTGAACCCGCTTCAGCCCTCAAATTTGTAGAGACACTCACTTAGCTGTAAAGTTACAACTGGGTAATCTCTCTGAAATGCTGGACCAAATGAGCTGTTTATTTAGTAACCTCCATATAACTTACCTCAGATACTTGAATTATCCGCTAGAACTATATTGGGAATGGAAATGACTACAAAATTATGTAACAACCCATATCATATACCAATCTCCTCCCTTCCTCACAATGTCCCCACCTACCCCCCACCTCCCCCTAGACCCCCATCCCTATATAATTTGGGTCAACAGGGGTACCATTCACAAACTGGTTTACTGTTTATTGTTTATGTTTTCAGCAATGAAAATCAGAAATTTGCATACTGAAGACACCCCCTTTTTTCTTTTTTGAGTAGGTTATATCTGTTACACCTTCAGATAGTTGGGGTTTGTTCTCGCAACCTATGCACTGGGATATTTTCCCTTTTGTTTTTTTTTTCTCTTTTTCCTTTTTTTTTCTCCTATTATAGCAATATTAAACTATTCTACATGGTTCACAGAAAATTGTTTTCTTGTTTATTCTATTTCTTACTTGGTTACATAAGCAAGCACAGATGAACATTAGCATGCCCCACTCGATGATCCATAGTCGCTCTGCATGAAGGCTCCTTTAGTCCAAACACTATCTGAATGCCTCTGATAGGCCAGAGAGCCGTACCTACTAGCCTTTTCTTAACCTAGCTCGACGTCCTCCATCTCCCCATACTCTCCCCATACTCCCACTGACCATCACCAGAACATATAACAACATTTAGAGGAGGATCTATGACTAGAGTTGAGCGAACCTGAACTGAAAAGTTCGGGTCCGTACCGAACTTTCGGGTGTCCGTGTACCGAACCCGAGCGTTTGAGAAAAACGTTCGGGTTCGGGTTCTGGGTTCTGGTATTTTATCATGCATGTTGAATAGCTGCAGGGCAGCCAATCAACAAGCGTTTCACTGGTTTTCCCTGGAAGCCATCACAGCCATGCCTACTAATGGCATGGCTGTGATTGGCCAGTGCAACATGTAACCCAGCCTCTATATGAGGCTGGAGTCACAGTACTGCTTGTCACATGATCTCATGTTAGTGTAAGGAGAGGATGCTGCTGGCGCTGTGAGGGACATATTGTGAGGGACAGATTGCAGATCTAATAACTAGGTAGAGATTACTACTACTGCTCTGAGGGACAGATTGCAGTGGTAATAACTAGGTAGAGATTACTACTACTGCTTTGAGGGACAGATTGTAGATCTATAACATCTCATCCTGCATTACAGAATGATCTGATTACAGAACGATCTCTCTCTCATCCTGCATTACAGAACGATCTGATTACAGAACGATCTCTCATCCTGCATTACAGAACAATATGATTACAGAACGATCTGATACTGGACTAGGTAGAGATTACTACTGCTTTGAGGGACAGATTGCAGATCTAATAACATCTCCCATTTTTCTTCCTTTTGCAGCCCTCTAGCACTTTCCAGGACTTTTTTACAGTCATTTTTGTGCCGAAAAGTTCGGGTCCCCATTGACTTCAATGGGGTTCGGGGTCCAGGGTAAAGTTCGGATAACGTTCGGTACCGAACCTGAACGTTTCCGCGAAGTTCGGCAGAACCTGCCGAACCCGAACATCCAGGTGTTCGCTCAACTCTATCTACGACCCTCCTCTACCTCCGGACCACATCACCTTTCCCGCTTTCCCCACTTGTAGTGAAACACTTTCCACCTTTCTATCCCCCCAGTACTACTTCCTCCCTGATACACTACCTTTCTACCCCTCCTGACCCCTTTCACTCCCCCTTTCTCCTCAGTCTCTGCCACCTTAATACTTCAGTTACTACCTACGTTTTCCGATAAGGACAACAACATTAGCTGACCGAACCCTTAGCTACACCTTAACGGTACAGTCGATACCACAGACTTCAAGCACACAAGCTCACCCTAAACAGTATGCCATGCCAAAATTGCACCACCACCCATCCCATCCTCAAAGTGGTCTCCCTAAACACAAAAGGGCTCAATATACTGGAAAAACGTAGCCAAGTTCTCTCCCTAATGCATAAACTAAAAGCAAACAAATATTCTCTTTCTTCAGGAGACATATTTCCGCACAGACAAGATCCCTAAACTCGCAAATCACGTATTTCCCACTTTTTACCACTTCACAAATCCAATTGCAAAAACCAAGGGAGTCACAATCCTTATTTCTAAAAACCTCAACTGGCAACTTATTGACTCGCTGGTGGATGAAGAAGGCAGGTATATCTTCCTAGAAGGGATGTTTCAAAGTCGGCCCGTCACTTTAGCTAATATTTATAGCCCTAACTCCGCACATGTCAGCTCTTTCAGGTCAATTTCTCATCTCCTGACAGGCTTTCAGAAAGGCATAACAATACTGGGTGGGGACTTTAATGTCGCCTTAAACCCATTACTAGACACATTGACAGATTCAATATCCCTTCCATACAAAAACCTACATCAAATTAAATTACAAATCCAAGAACTACTGTCGCATGACTCCTGGCACATTCTCTATCCTAACAACAAAGATTTTACTTTTTTCTCTGCACCACACAATAAATATTCCTGAATTGATTACTTATTCCTTTTCCAGAGAGATCTCCCCCTTCTGCCCAATGCCACCATCGAACCTATGATCCTATCCTATCACCACCTTATTTCCATGACATTTACTTTCCCGGAAAAAAAACTCATTCATCAAAATATGGTGATTAGACTCCTCCCTATTGACAAACGAAACGGACATTAAAGATATAGGCAGAAGCATACACCAATTTTTCATTGAAAATGACACTCCCGACACTGCCCCATTGACCCAATGGGAAGCACATAAATATGCTATACGGGGAAAACTAATAGAGCTAAAAACTTCCCGTAAGAAAGCTCACCAAGCCAAAATTGCGAACCTAATTGACAAAATAAAAACCCTTGAACGGGCCCACAAGCAGACCCAGGCACAACAAACATAGCTCTATCTTACACGGACCAGAGAACTTTTACTTGATGAGCTAAACCTCAAAACAAAAAGCAAATTTGTTCTAGATCAGAAATTGTACTACAAATTTGTAAATAAATGTGGAAAATACTTAGCCAAAGCCATTCAATAGAAAAAAGCGAATAGCACTATACATACCATCAAAGACAACCAGGGTAATGCTAAAGTCACTGCTCCAGATATAGCATCCCAATTTGAAGCATACTACTCTAAATTATACAGTCTCAACGCAAACTCAGTAAAGCTCACAGGAAAAGACATTCGAAAATCCCTTATAAAGAATTCTTGAACAAACATTGCCCTAAACCCATCGATAAAGAGGACGTCCACTTACTAGAGCGTCCCATATCAGAGGATGAATTTAAAACAGGCTATTAAGCAACTCAAAGCCAGTAAAAGCCCCGGCCACGACAGGTTTACAGCTACCTACTTTAAAACCTTCATAGAAACACTCATCAATCCCTTCCTTAAAGCCTTCAACTCCATCCCCTCCTCTTCTCTCCCTCTCAATAGACTCCTTGAAGCGCACATCACTGTTATACCAAAAGAAGGAAAAGAGACTACCTCTGTTGCAAATTATAGGCCAATTTCCTTACTGAATGTCAGCATAAAATTACAATATATGCCTAGATCCTTGCAAACCGCCTTCTCCCCCTTTTACCATCTATAATAGACCAGGACCAAGTCGGGTTTGTCCCAGGGCGAGAGGCAAGGGACAACACCATAAAAGCCATAAACCTGCAGCATTGGCTGCTCACAAACATCAAGGATTTTTTCTATCATTGGACACGGAGAACGCATTCGACAGATTGGCCTACTACTTAGGAGCGGTATTAAGACTCTTAGGAATCCAGGACCGCATGTTCAACTCAATAATGTCCCTATATACGACACCAAACGCCAGAGTCCGGGTCAATGGCCATCTGTCGGGCGACTTCTCCATAGCCAACGGGACGCAACAGGGATGCCCCCTGTCCCCTATTCTCTTTGTCCTAACGCTAGAGCCACTCTTGTGTTGCCTCAGGAATAACAGAGATGTTAAAGGCATAAACACTGCACACCATACATATAAACTGGCAGCATTTGCCGATGATATCTTTATGTTCTTAACTGACCCCCACATATCAATCCCGAATTTACTGAAATACTTTGAATTATTTCACCGCTTGTTCAACTTCAAAATCAATTTAGCTAAATCCCACGTTCTCAATATATCTCTTCCCATGAATTATTCTTCTCATGAATGGCAGAGATATATCATCCCATCTGAGGCTGTCACCATCAGTGTGGGGTTCCCTCCCACTTACGACTTTGCCGTGTTTGGTTGGGGGGTCCTTATGGTGGTTTTCCAGTCCTGCACTTGTTTTTGGGAGGGGATTTGTGCTCCGGTTTCCATTGATCCTCTTTTGGATCCCCTTGACCAGGGACCTTTTGCCCCCATCCTTCATGATCCCTTCCTTTCCTTGGTCCTTTGCCAGGTGGCCTTTGTGGTGTGGTGTGTACACTCATATCTATGGTGTGTGAGGATTCATCTTGGGAACATATGATCGTCCCTGAAGAAGGGTTATTGTCCCGAAACATGTTGGGCCTATGCCCAAGAAGTCAACTGCTCTGTATCACCTCATAGGTTTTTTACCTTGTTATGTATACATTTACCACATGACGTCTGTTTTTACAAAATATACATGTATATGGCTTTATGACCTACAGTTTTATGTGAAGTTTGTAATCAATAAAACATAATGGGATTTTACTCTATATTTTGATATTTGTACTGCCGTTTAAAAGTCCCACTTATGTACTGGGGAGTACTTTTTTGTTTAAATGATCATCTAGGCTTAGGAACTCCACCTCAGACACTTTTAATTTATAATAATTTCTATGTCAGCATTTCCATAGGATACTGCTCATGTTAGTCTTGACACTTATGGAACTACAAATGTTGTTTGACCTTCTTGTACACCTATGTTACTCATAATGCACAATGTTGTTCTTTCTTGTTGTGGCTCCTCACCAAATGTATGATATCTCTGTAAAGCTGACAATGTCATTCAAGAAAAAATATTTTGGTAAGAAAAAAAAAAAATGTAAAAATCAAAATTATTCATAAATTTAGGCTAATATGCATTCTGTTTATGTTTTTGGTTAAAAAATCCCAATAAGTGTATATTGATTGGTTCACGCAAATGTTATAGCGTCTACAAACTATGGGATATATACTGGAATTTTTATTCATTTTTTTATACTATTAATGGCGGTGATAATGGGGCTGCGATATTGCGGTGGACAATCGGACACTAATTGACAGTTTGACACTGTGTGGGAACCAGTGGCACTAATACAGTGATCAGTGCTAAAAATATGCACTGTCACTGTACTAATGACACTGTCTGGGAAGGGGCTAAACATCAAGGGTGATCGAAGGGCTAACTGTGTGCCTAAGGAAGAAAAAACAAGAGAGGGGCACACCGACCTCATGCAATACCGTTTAAAAGGTTTATTAAAAGCAATAAGGTCACACTTCCGGTTCGGTGCCTCATGGAGTAGCTGCCTCCACAGCTAAATCCCAGACGAACCTTCAAACCTGCCTGGAGAAATCGTCCCCGCGGCCGCATACGCCGGAACGGCCCGAAATCGAGCCCCCGCGCATGCGGCTCCAGCGCATGTGGGAGCGGGCAGTCCTGGGACAACGTTCAGACCTTAGGATGGGCCGATTCAAACACCCAACGCCGCACATGGGGACATGGGGATGGATATGGGCACCCCTCACCTCCCCGCTCCCCCCCCGCGGGGGACAGTGAGACCGAATGCATAGACCATGCGGTTGCCGCCATCTTGATCCCCTCAATCGAGACCACTGTACATAAGGCTATACAAGACAGCCCGGCACATGTTCACAGGGAACTTAAGGACCACACAGAAAGGCTAAATGAGGCTGAGCATCGCATCTCCAATATCGAGGATGAAATCTACCAAATGCAAGGTACTGAGCAATCCCAGGATAAGACCAATCAATTGTTGCTGTAAAGGATCGAAGATCTTGAAAATCGGTCCAGACGCAACAACCTGCGATTCGTAGGGGTCCCGGAGTCGCTCCAATCCCAGCACCTTGCGGAATTGTGTTCCAGATGGGTCCTGGAGGCACTGGGGCTCCCGCAACTGTTGAAAGGGCCCACCGTTTAGGCCCCCCTAATGCTGAGAGGTCCTCCCCGCGACCCATTATAGCAAGATACCTTAATTACGCAGAAAAATCAGCAATGTTACAAAAATTCCGCTAGTCCAGATCCTTGGTAATTGATGGCCTCAAGGTCCTCATTTTTGCAGATTACTCCGTGGAGGTATTGAAGAAAAGGAAGGCCTTCCAAACAGTCTGCTCGCAACTCTTTCAAAGACATATCAAATTCACCCTGGCCTTCCTGGCAGTCCTCTGCCTCAAGGCCCCGAACGGAGAACAACTCACCTTCCACGGCCCGGCGGAGGCTGAGCACTACCTGCGTTCAACTCGATCCCAACCAAAGACGGACCTGGCTCCTGCTACACCACCTGGTACACAGCCTCTGGATCAAAGAAGCCCTTGCAAAGACTCTCCTAAACGCCCTAAATTCACAGACTCTTCGAGATCTACTCCCCGCTAACGTGGACTCCCAGATCCACACTCTGGGAGGCCATCCTTGGCTCCCCAGACCCTCTCCAACACCTGGCTTCTGGGCCCGCATGTGAGAACCTTTCCTGGGACTTTAGGGGTTTCACCCCGGCAGATCGCCACTGTAAGTGCCTGCCCTCTGGTTTTTCATTTTACCACTGTGCCTTATTCACCGCATGTTTTTACTGTGGGTGCCTTCTCCACCCCCCACCACCTCCATCCAGTTTGCTGGGGACCCTTTTTTACTATACCTATTTTCAGGGTTGCCCTGTCCCGCAACTGAGAAATGTTTCTCTGGAGGTTCATAAGGGGAGACGTCACAAGCAGTTTACCCATGCGGAAAAAAGTGAAAGTGTCGCTTGCTATGGTTTTTTGTTCCTTACTTTCTTGTTTCCTACACACCACCCCCCCACCGTTACCACTACCACTGGTCTCTATTCAATCCTTCTTCCCAAGTCCTACTCAGGCTTCTCCACCACAGAGTGTCCAATGCAACAAACCTACCCTGCCTCCAGCAAGGGTCTTATTGCTATGATGCAGCTCCTAACTTCCCCTAACCCCGATCCCCCCCCATGAGAGTAGTGCCATGGAATGTGAAAGGACTTCGGTCCCCTCATAAAAGGCTGAAAATCTTGCACCACCTTAAATGGATTAGAGCAGATGTCGCCCTACTCCAGGAAACCCATCTCTACCCCGCAGATTTTTGGCGGATGCGCAAACTCTGGGTAGGGACCGCGGTGGGCTCCGGGGCCTCCTCCCGAAAGGCTGGCGCTATGATCCTGTTCCATAAGAACCTGCCCCACAAAATTCTCTCTGTAGAATCTGATGACCAAGGCAGAATGGTCTCAACCCGCGTCCAAATCGTAGATACTACTTAATCAAATCTCTAACATTTACGCCCCCAACAGTCCAGGCAACCACTTCTTTAGTGCAATGTCTACATTCTTACTGAAATGGCCGGTCCTCCCCCACATTGTCGGGGGAGATCTCAATAGTGTAATGCACCACCTAGAAGATAAAGCGACCAAGAGAAAAGAAAAATTTACACCAATTACCTCCCCTCCCACTCTCCTTGCCTGGACCATTAACTCCCTAGGATTAATAGACATATGGAGGCTCAATAATCCAATTGAAAATGAATACACCTTTTTCTCGCATCCTCACAACACGCTCTCGAGGATAGACTATATCCTCTGCACCGACCCCCTAATCCCCAAGGTTCAGGCCTCAGAGATTCACGACTTGGTCATTTCTGACCATGCCCCGGTCTCGGTGGACGTCCACCTAACAAACCGCCCTAGGGTCCCCAACCTCTGGAGATTCCCTCCTTTCCTCCACAATAACAAAGAGAAAGTCCTTCCTAGAGAAAGCCTGGGATGAGTACTCCCTCCACAACTCCTCCCATCTGAGTAACCCCACCCTGTTTTGGGAGGCAGGCAACGCGTTCCTCAGGGGACGGATAATTTCTACACAACCTCCTATAAGAAGCATGCCCTGGCCCAGTATAAAGAAGCCAGCTCTAAACTTAGGAACACACAACAAGCCCTCTTCAACTCAAACACTCCTGATAACCGCTCCGCCTGGCTTTCAGCCAAGCATGCCTTCGAGGCCTGGTCATACAAAGTGGAGCTTATCCGGAGATCATATCTGGAGGCTACTCTTTATAAGTTTGGAAACAAGGCGGGCAAGCTCTTGGCTAGGCTGTGCAAAGGACCCCACAAACCTACCCACATCACCTCCCTCCGAGACACCTCGGGTAATTTAAAAACCAAACCAGAGGAATTTAGTCAGATCATGTTAAACTTTTATTCCTCGTTATATGCCCCGGACCCAATAAATAAAGAAGTTGCTCTCTCCTTCCTTGACAAATTACAACTTCCAAAAATTCCCACGTCCCTTCAGGAGTCCCTTAATTCCGCTATAAGAGCCCAGGAGATAAATGATACCATTAAGCACCTAACCCCTTCCAAAGCACCTGGCCCTGATGGGTTTACAGGCAAATTCTTCAGAGCACTCAGAGGGAGAATAACTCGCCCCTTACAAGCAGTCTATTCCCACATTTGGGAAGGAGGCGCGTACCCCCCCACGAGCAATCAGGCAATTATCAAACTCCTCGAGAACAAAGGGAAGGACCCCACCGATCCGGGGTCATACAGACCCATTTCTTTACTCAACATTGATGCAAAAATCTTGTCTAAAATCGTCGCTAAAAGGTTAGCTCTGATTATCCGCCATATCATTGACTCGGCCCAGTCAGGCTTTGTCAAAGGCAGAACAGCCACACTTAATATTTGGAAGGTTCTGGCTGTGCTGGAGAGCGCTAGGCTAGACCTTAAAGGAGACCGGGCCATCATCACTCTGGACACCGAAAAAGCCTTCGACAATGTCAACTTCGATTGGCTCCAACTAGTCCTGAACAGGATGGGTTTTGAAGGCCCCTTTGTCCACCTAAGCCAGGCAATGTACCAGACTCCGGTGGCCAGACTGGTGGTGGCCGGCATCCTCACAACCGAGTTTAGGCAATTTAAGGGAACTAGGCAGGGTTGCCCCTTATCACCCCTTTTGTTTAATATTGCCCTTGAACCACTCTCGAGATACATAAATTACAAGGCCCCTCTCCATGATGATAAAAATTGGGGACACCACCTTATACTCTTCACTTTTCGCCGACGATGTCCTAATTTTCACCTCTAACCCCTCCTCTGACCTACCCACCATGAAACTCATCTTCGATTCTTTCAGGTTATGCTCTGGCCTACGAATCAACTGAAAGTGAAATTCTCCCTCTAGGACAGGCCAGGAATCTCCCTTGGCTCACATCTTCCCCGTTCACACTAGCCCACTCTCATATCACTTACCTGGGTATAAAAATCCGAAAATTTCCCGCTTCTCTATACCATTTGAACTACCCCCCCCCCCTTATTATTAAAATTGTTAGGGAGCTGAACGGGTGGATGGAACTGCCGCTCTCACTCATGGGGAGATGCCACCTGATAAAAATGGTCAGCTTTGCCCGCCTTCTCTACCCACTGCAAATTATCCTGCTGCTGCTAAAGGATAAAGACATCCAACTGCTTAATAAAGCTATGTCTGCATTTATCTGGAAAAATAAGAGACAACGCATAGCTCTGCACAGGCTCCATCTCCCCCGGGGCGAGGGAGGCGCCAGCCTTCCAAACTTAAGGTTGTATAATGTTGCATGCTTGCTTAGGTTTAGCTTGGACTGGGTCACTCAGTCGGCTCGCTACTCGAACTATAATCTGGAAAAAGAAATGGTTCACCCTCTCTCCTTGACCTCATTACTTCATACCAAATGGAAGAGCGTCCCTCTAGACCTTCAACATAATCTGCTACTTCAGGACACGGCAATCACCTGGAGGGAATACAGAAAGCTATTTAAACTCTCACCATCCATGTCTATCTACCTCCCTATAAGGGGCAGCCCCGACTTCGCAGCCGGAATGGAATACAAGGCTTTCCTCTTATGGGAGGAGCGTGGCCTGACCACCTTTGCCTCTCTCTGCCAGGAGCCATCCGGCCTCCCATGAGACTTTCCCTCGGTTGTGAAGGAGTATTCGATACCCAGCACACACGTCTTCCAATACTGGCAGTGCATCAGTTTCATCAAGGCTTCCTGCCCAATTAGTAGCTGGAGGTTCAGGTCAAGCGAACTGTACTCACTGATCAGCAACAAATCATATAAAATCTCCGACATCTACAAACCCTTATTAGTCAGATCCACCCGACCCCGGGACAAATCGGGTTCCTCAAACTGGAATAAAGACTTCAAGGACGCAAACCTAACTAACAAGATCTTGGACGGTTACAAACATACCCTCAAGTTAACTCCTAATGAAACGTGGAGGGAGACCCAGCTAAAAATCCTACATCGTGCCTACATTCCTTTTCTTCAAGACAAGGCAAATCAACAGTCTTCCTCTTGCCCCCACTGTGGCCAACTCAGGCCCTCCTTAGCCCACCGCCTCTGGGACTGCTCTGTTATCTCAGCCTTTTGGGAGCAAGTCATCGCCTTTATTAAAAATGTTAATCTGTACAACCACTTGAGATAGGGCCTCTTTCCTGTGTTAGACTAAAGGTCTCTATGTATGCCCCCCCTCCCCACCCCAGTTTTTTTTTTTTTTTCCAATAACATTTTATTGAGCAAAAGGGTGTGTATTGCATCAGTTTCATCAAGGCTTCCTGCCCAATTAGTAGCTGGAGGTTCAGGTCAAGCGAACTGTACTCACTGATCAGCAACAAATCATATAAAATCTCCGACATCTACAAACCCTTATTAGTCAGATCCACCCGACCCCGGGACAAATCGGGTTCCTCAAACTGGAATAAAGACTTCAAGGACGCAAACCTAACTAACAAGATCTTGGACGGTTACAAACATACCCTCAAGTTAACTCCTAATGAAACGTGGAGGGAGACCCAGCTAAAAATCCTACATCGTGCCTACATTCCTTTTCTTCAAGACAAGGCAAATCAACAGTCTTCCTCTTGCCCCCACTGTGGCCAACTCAGGCCCTCCTTAGCCCACCGCCTCTGGGACTGCTCTGTTATCTCAGCCTTTTGGGAGCAAGTCATCGCCTTTATTAAAAATGTTAATCTGCTTCTCCTCCCAAAAGATCCGCTTTTATTAATTTTTGGGCATTGGGACAAAGAACTGATCAACTGGTCCCCCTCCTTTGACCCCCAAATCAGGGAATGGTCCTTAACCTGTCTCCTGGTCTCGAGACGAGTTATTCTAATAAACTGGACTTCACACACCAGCCCTACGATTCCTCAGGTGGAAAGGGAACTCATAGCTCTCCTCTACAAAGACAGATTCAACACCAATTTTGATCACCCACGATCAGCAAAAACATTTCACCGTAGATGGGGCCATTTTCTGTCAGTGACTCTCCCTTCTGAGGACTTCAAGAGCCTGGGTGACCCCTTCCTCTATTATGGCGACCATAAACACCCTTTTCAACAGGATGACATCGTCTAACCTTCTGCCGACTGGGGTAGCCACATTGCTGCTGCTCCCAACTCTGGCTCCCCCCGGCCAGCCAATCCTGGATAGTGGTTTTTGCCTTGACCAAGCTCCAATGCCCCAGGGACCTGCCGTCATGGGCAGCAGTAGACTTCTGCCGGTTCATTCCAGTGGTAGAGTTTCCCCGTTCTCCATCCCTTTTTTGGACTAGAGCAAACATGGCCCACTTGCTTATCATCCCAACTTCCATAATACCACTATACTTACTTCTCTCATCAATATGGTATAGGTTATTTTGTCTCTCCATCTATGTGATTTTCGATAGTATGTTCTGTACATACCATGTAATAACTTACTGTGTTAACAAGGCGCTCCCCGCCTTACTTTGCGATGTTTGTATCTGGTCTTACTTTTCAATAAAATCTATTGAAAAAAAAAAAAAAAAAGCAATAAGGTTACAAATATACTCACAAACGGAGCAGTAAAGACAAACAAGAAGAAAAGTGGTCATGAAGCCTCCAGGGCATCTACGGATCTCCACCTCAGCAGGGGGACCAGAAGGTGTCCATGTGGCCAGGCCGACGTGTTTCCAGGGCGAACCCTCTTCCTCAGAGCCTCTTTAGTTTAGGTCTTTGTTTAACTGTGTGCCTAGCCAGTGTTTGTGTTTACTATGTGTGCTGTTTTTACTAGGGGAAGAGATGGGCTCTGTGTTCCTTTGTAGGAACACAGAATCCTTTCCTTCCCCCTGTCAGAACGGAAATCTCCCCGTCGATCAGTGGGTGCCGGCGGACATCGAGTGCCTGGCACCTGCAGATTTGCTTCTGCTGTGAATAATCACAGCAGAAGTTGCCAATCGGCAGTGCAGGATCATGTATAAATACATGATCCTGTGCACAGTTGCCGCCCTGTAGCAGTAAAACTCACACAGGTGCCAGATCCTATTATAAAAGATTACAGAGTGAAAAAAATCAATATATGCATCAATGCGGACTTTTAAGGCACCCACTAACAAAAATGTTATATCAAGAGAATTTTTTAATGTATCCATTAAAAACAATGTATTGGTTAAAAATAAGCTATGTAGCATCAGCCTCATCCGAAAGGGTGTCAGCACCTCCAGTATTATAAAGTCATATTAGCATACATACACTGTGCAGTATAACAGAAATATACAATTACATGTTCTCCCATGTGTGGGTTTCCTCCAGGTACTCCGGTTTCCTCCCACACTCCAAAGACATGCTGGTAGGTTAATTGGATCCTGTCTACATTAGCCCTAGTATGTATATGTATATATGTGAGTTAGGGACTTTAGATTGTAAGCTCCTTGAGGGTAGGGACTGATGTGAATGTACAATCTATATGTAAAAGCACTGCGTAAATTGACTGCGCTATATAAGTACCTGAAATAAATTAAATAAATAAATAGGACTACAGATGAAATAATAGATTAAATATCCATGACTTGGGGTGTGACTAGCCCAGTCTTAATGCATTACCCAGAATTGATTTCTACTGCTTCAGTAGATCAGATGAGATGTACAGCAAGTAAACATGTAAAAGTGCTGGAAAGTTGGACATGCTATCACACAACTATCCACTGGGCGGATGCCAGGGCCATCTAGTATACCATGGGGAAGAGCCATGAGGATATATAGGAAAAAGGATCTCTACTAGCATAGAAGACAATCTGGTATTGCTGACAGGCAGATATACTGTATATATGCAAATACTGCCATTCTTCACATTCCTGTCAGACATTATAGAAATGTACAACAAAGAGGAAATAGGTGGGACTTTATATGAGGTATGTGCAGCAAGGAAAACGCATTCATTCTCAAAAACACAAGGTTTATTGCTACATAATTGCATAACATGTAAAAAACTTTTCATTCATAGGTTTGTGTCTAAAATGACACCATGACACCATGTTACAAACAGTAATATGTAGAAAACTGGCAACAGCAATAATTGATACATTGTTTAACTACTTCCCGACCGCGCGCCGTGTTTTCACGGCGGCAGTCGGGATGCTGAGCGCGAATCGCCGTAAATAGATGGCAATCAGCCACCAGGGGGCGCGCGCGCGCTCCCGCCGCACTCCTGACGAGTGTGCCCGCGGCTCGGGCGGACCCGATGTCCGCCGGCGAGCCGCGATGAGCAGCTACAGGGAAAGAACGGGGAACCGCCAATGTAAACACGGCGGTTCCCCGCTCTGTTAGTAGGGGCATGAGAGATCTACTGATCCCTGTCACTGGGATCAGTTAGATCTCTCATGCCCATGTTAGCCCAACTCCCCCACAGTTAGAACACACCCAGGGAACACAGTTAACCCCTAGCCCCCCCCCCAGGTTAACCCCATCACTGCCAATTACATTTATACAGTAATCAGTGGACATTTAAATTTCTGTGTTAAATGTCAATGGTCCCAAAAAAGTGTCAAAAATGTCCGACATGTCTGCTGCAATATCGCAGTACCGCTAAAAATCGCAGATCGCCGCCATTACTAGTAAAAAAAAAAAAAAAAATTCCAGAAATTAATTCTCACCATCCGTAAACGCGGCCACTTTTGAGCAAACCAATCAATAAACGCCGATTGCAATTTTTTTTTTATCACAAATATGAGGAATTATATAAATCGGCCAAAAACGGTGAAAAAAAATGTTTTTTTATATTTTTTTTTTAGATTTTAATTTTAGCAAAAAGTAAGAGATTTGGGTTTTTTTGCAAAATGGTGGCTCTTCTTTTGTTTATAGCGGTTATCAGAAATGACACAGTGGCGATCAAATACCACCAAAAGAAAGCTCTATTTGTGGGGAAAAAAGGACGCAAATTTTGTTTGGGTGCAACGTCGCACGACCGTGCAATTGTCAGTTAAAGCGACACAGCGCCGAATCGCAAAAAGTACTCTGGTCCTAAAGCTGGAAAACCTTCCGGTTGGTAAGTGGATAATATGTGAATGCTGCATCAAAATAATACATTGTAGAGTAAATATAAAATAGCCATCCCAGATGACACAGACCACCTCAAAGACAGTATGAAGATAAAATCCGTATAAAAAATTGGTTGAACCATCCAATGTAGATGAAATGCATCCAATAAGCCCTACACACGTTTCGTGGATTTAATCCACTCTTCAGGGGCAAATGCATTTAGTATCTGTGAAGAGACACAAATATATAAGGAGAAATAGATAATACAATGCATTCTAGCCAGAATGCCTGGCAAACTGAATACTGACTAGACGGAGGAGAGTGCTATCCCCCTTGGGTACTTACATATAGACTACAGATGAGGTGGCGAAATCGCAGCAACAGTGCCGCAGGCGTCTGTGATGGGAGCTGAGGTACTGGGACCCAGGGGGTGAAGCAGCAGCACAAGGGAACCTCACATGGAGAAGAGTATCCAGAGGTATCCACACCACCTCTGGATACTCTTCTCCATGTGAGGTTCCCTTGTGCTGCTGCTCCACCCCCTGGGTCCCAGTACCTCAGCTCCCATCACAGATGACTGCGGCACTGTTGCTGCGATTTCGCCACCTCATCTGTAGTCTATATGTAAGTACCCAAGGGGGATAGCACTCTCCCCCGTCTAGTCAGTATTCAGTTTGCCAGGCATTCTGGCTAGAAATCTTTGTATTATCTATTTCTCCTTATATATTTGTGTCTCTTCACAGATACTAAATGCATTTGCCCCTGAAGAGTGGATTAAATCCACGAAACGTGCGTAGGGCTTATTGGATGCATTTCATCTACATTGGATGGTTCAACCAATTTTTTATACAGATTTTATCTTCATACTGTCTCTGAGGTGGTCTGTGTCATCTGGGTTGGCTATTTTATATTTACTCTACAATGTATTATTTTGATGCAGCATTCACATATTATACAATGTATCAATTATTGCTGTTGCCAGTTTTCTACATATTACTATGTTTGTTACATGGTGTCATTTTAGACACAAACCTATGAATGAAAAGTTTTTTACATGTTATGCAATTATGTAGCAATAAACCTTGTGTTTTTGAGAATGAATGCGTTTTCCTTGCCGCACATACCTCATATAAAGTCCCACCTATTTCCTCTTTGTTGTAACTGAATTAGGGATGGAGACATATCCATATGTTTCATACAAAGTCCCACGAAGTCCCCCTCCCCCCCCTTTTTATGCAATTATAGAAATGTATCTTATACAGTCCCTGACAACAGTCTTGTCGCCTTTGTACAAATTGACCTGAAGTGCCGCTGAAATATATTTCTAATCAAGATTTTTTTTACAAGAAATGGCTCATTTTAATCCCAACAGCCTTTGTAATAATGTTTCAGTGCAAAACGAAACTGTCAAAAAGTATTCTAATATTCACAGCTTGGTAAAGCCCATTGAGTCAATTTTTGCAAAGACATAAGTCTTGTCGCCTTGTCATATGAGCTTCACCTGTGACTAATAATGGATCCATTAGGTCTCAAGTGTGTATAAAAAGAACCCCAGTACACTAGACCTTCACATCAATTGCAACTAGACCTCTGCAAACATGCCTAAGATTCACCCTGAGACTAAAGTTGTGATTATCAAGAGGCTGAAGACCAGATCCACTGCTGATGTGGCAGACGCCTTCAATGTGTCTCAGCGTCAAGTACAGAGGATAAAAAAAAGATTTGAAGAGACTGGAGACGTTTTTGACAAGCCCAGGTCAGGCAGATCCTGCAAGACAACTGCTCGAGAGGACCGTTTGTTGGCTCAAAAATTTCAAGGCCAGCCCATTTTCCACTACAGCAGAGCTCCACGAGACCTGGTCTCCTAAAGTCCCTGTGTCAACCAGAACAGTTTGTCAGATTCTGTCTCGAAATGGCTTCCATGGTCGAATCAGTGCCCAGAAGCCAGCACTAAACAAAAGACAATTGAAAAACCGTGTGGCATTTGCCAAGGCCCACAGCCTGCTAAAAGGATGGACGCTGAAAAAGTGGCAGAAGGTGGATTTTTCAGATGAATCTTCTGTTGAATTACAC
>BLSH010460763.1:400325-412265 GCA_018402905.1 Glandirana rugosa
ATATATATATATATATATATATATATATATATATATATATATATATATATATATATATATATATATATATATATATGACTATATATATATATATATATATATATATATATATATAAGTATATATATATGTATATATATATATATATATATATATATATATATACACACACACAACTCAATTATCTTTAAGATCCATCACATTTATACTGGTTAGTATTGCTAATACAGAAATATTAGATATTAGAAGGCTTCTAACAGGGTATTAGACTCTTGCCAGCATTAAGGAAGTGGGGTATCAATGACCTTTTTTATTTACTGACCGGCAAAGGAGTATCATGGAATAATACAAGAAGAGAATCATCGACTAATTGATGTTGTATGGCCTCTGCTATAACGCTCCAGACATCCGCCCAGAAAGATTTAATGTGGGGACAGTCTCACCAAATATGTAGGAATGTTCCCCTTTGTCCACATCCTCTCCAACAACGTGAGGACACTGAAGGATATATGCAAGACAGCTTGTATACCACCTCATTAAGAATTTAAAACAAGATTCCTGCATCCTGGAGCAGACCGAAGATGTATGGGTCAATTTGGTAATTTTAGCAATTATATTCTCTGAAAGGCTGTGGCCAGGCTCATTCTCCCACACTCTAATGTCATTTGGATCCACCTGGGCAGAGAAATCAATAATAATAACGGATACTGCTGAGATAATAATCTAGTCAGTCTTTCAAGCCTCAAAAACAGTGAGAGGATCCCTGTCTGTATTGGGGCTCTTGGGCCACTAAAGAAATCCCACAGTTGCAGGTGCCTCCAAGAGTCTAAGGGGCTAATGTCCCATTCATCCCTAAGCTTTGCCAGAGATTTCTTCTCAGGGCCAGCCAAGAGCTGGAAGCATCTAACCTCCACGGAACCCAGGGACCAAAGAAAGCATAACTTTCCCCTGGAGCAAACCAGGGGAACCTCCCAACAGTGAAAGAGTAGAAGGGAACAGGCCAGCTTGTATGTCCTATTTACCCTATCCCAAATGGCCAAACTGGAATGCAACAATAGAGATGTGGAATCTGCCAGTCCCCTATTAATGCGATCCAGCCATGGAACATGAGCCAGATTCTGAGCTGCCAGCACTTTCTCAAGAGGTACTCAAATTTTATCCTGGACATGTAGATTCCAGTTGACAACGTGCATCAGTGAGTTAACCTGGTTATAGGAAAACATTTGGGTAGTCCTAGGCCTCCAGTACATTTTGTATGACAAAGGAGTTGGTAAAATAAGACTTGGGTATCCTCACAGGGAGTATTTGAAAAAGGTATAAAAAATTAGAAAGAATCATCATCTTCAAACTACCTATCCGACCCAACCAAGTGAATTGAGTCTTATCACAGGACTGGAGTTTCTCCCACACTGCCTTTAACAGAGGTGGGAAATTAGCAGAATAAATTACCCCAGGGTTGGCTGTCAGCTTAACACTTAAATAGGTAATCTGATCCGATTGCCACTGGAAAGGAAATAAGCTTTCCAGAGGATCCTGATCTATACAAGCAATATTAAGTGTTATAGAATACCCTGCAAAAGGCACAGTTTGGGACTGTTTGAATGCTCCAGCGCGTTCCCGCGGTCTCCTGTGCGTTCACGTGAGCGCACGTGCCCATGCCGGAAACGGCACCATACGGCTCTATTTCAGCCCAGCAGACCCTGCAGCAAGTGCTGTCTGATCTACAGCGTGTAGTGTGTGTTCCTGAGAAACCTGTACTCTGATTCTCTGTTCCTGGGACCCGGCTTGCCTGACTTCTGCCCGCACTGACCCTTGGACTGTCTATGACCACTCTCTTGTCTAGCCTTCCTGTACTTTGCCTGCCCGCCTGTTGCTGACCCAGCCTGAACCCGACCATCCATCTGCCTGCTCCTCCTATACCGCACCGCCAGCTTGTTTCACGACCCGGTCTGCACAACCATTCTTCGAGTGCACCAGCGGACTTCTACCAACACCAGTGACCCAGTCCAACCCTCGTGCCATCCTGCACTCCCGTTCCACCTGTCTACTCTACCAGGGGTTCCCGAGTCAGGGTAGTAAGGGAGGTCACCTACTGCATAAGTCAGACTCATCCACCAGGTACGTGACAGTATCAGACAGCCATGCCTGAGTCTGCGCAGGGGGCCTCTCTTACGAAGGAACTGTGTGAGCAGATGACCAGCCTTGCCCAAGCGGTGAGGGATCTGCACTCTGGCTACCTCCGGCTGGCGGACCAAGTCCGGGAGCTCCCCCAGCACGCCTTCATCACAGCACCCATGGAGCCAGAAGTACCTTTGGCTGAACAATTTTCAGGGGACCGTAAGAAATTTTGGGCATTTCGCATTTCCTGTGAACTGTTCTTCTCCCTGCAGCCCAGTATTTTCTCTCAGGAGAGCACCAAGATGGGATTGGTCATCTCACTCCTCCTGGGTGAGTCACAGGCCTGGCCTACTAGAGCGCCCCGCACCCGAGACCACCAGCCTTGCCCGGTTCTTCCAGGCTATAACTAGACTTTACGAGGACCCACAATCAAGGAGGGATACTGAGTATTCCCGATCCCAAGACGCATGCAGTCCTTACCTTAATCCTGCAGCTGCCCAGGGGGAATGTCTCTGTCTCAGCCATTATAGACTCCGGAGCCTGCAGCTGTTTCATGGACTTGAGCTTTGCTGCATTACACCAAGTACCCCTCAGGCCCAAGGCAGGCTTAATGACTCTTCGCCTGGCAGACGGGTCGCCCATGAAATCTGGGTCGGTGACTCATGAGAACATTCCCCTCTTGACCTGTACCTGTGAGGGTCATTCTGAACTCCTGCTCTTTGACGCCATAGCGTCCCCACTGGCTCCAGTCATCCTTGGATTGCCCTGGATTCGAGCACACTGCCCTCACATCGACTGGGTCACTGGCAGCGTGCAATTCAGCTCGACCTACTGTCAGCGCCACTGCTTCCCACCTTCTGCTGGATCGCTCCTAGCAGTGTTCTGCCCGGACTCTGACCCGGACTCGGAAGTCCGCATAGCGGTCCCTGCTGTATACCATGTCTACATCGATGTGTTCAGCAAGAAAGGGGCAAGATGTCTTGCCGCCACACCGCCCCTACGACTGCCCCACCGATCTGCTTCCAGGCACAGAGGTACCATTCGGCAGGATTTATCCACTTTCAGAGAAGGAACTAGCAGCGCTTAAGTCCTATCTGGATGAGAATCTTGCTAAGGGATTCATCCGGCCCTCTAAGTCCCTCGACGGGGGCCGGGATTTTCTTTGTGGAGAAAAAGGACAAATCTCTGAGACCCTGCATTGATTATAGAGACCTCAATAAAATCACGGTCAAGAACCGATACCCTCTCCCGCTGGTTCCGGAGTTGCTCCAGCGGCTAGGTTCTGCCACCGTTTTCTCCAAATTAGACCTCCGCGGGGCCTACAACCTCATTCGGATCAGGGAGGGGGATAAATGGAAAATGGCCTTCCGGACCCGGTTTGGCCATTATGAATATTTAGTCAGGCCATTCGGACTCTGCAATGCACCAGCCACGTTTCAGCACCACGTTAATGATATCTTCAAGGACTTCCTCGATCAGTTTGTGGTGGTGTATTTAGATGACATCCTCATCTTCTCCCCTTCCCTGGAAGAGCACCAAACCCATGTCAAGAGCGTGCTAAGCTGCCTTCGTCTGCATGGCCTCTACGCTAAGGCTGAGAAGTGTGCATTCAAGTGCTCCAACATCTCCTTCCTGGGCTTTATCCTGTCAGTCTCAGGCATTACAATGGACCCCCAGAAGGTCTCCACCATTGTCAATTGACCCGCACCTACCAACAAAAAGGCAGTGCAGCGTTTTGTTGGCTTTGCCAATTTTTACCGGAAGTTCATCAAGGGGTTTCTCGGCGGTAATCACACCCATCACCCAACTGACGAAGCAGACCTCCCGCTTCCACTGGACCCCTGAGGCGCAAACGGCCTTTCAGCAACTCAAGAAGGTCTTCACCCCTGCTCCAATCCTGAGACACCCTGACCCTGCTTTGCCCTACATCCTGGAGGTGGATGCCTCAGAGACAGCAGTCAGAGCGGTCCTTTCCCAAAGACAAGGTCAAAAGCTGCACTGCATCCAATTGCAGGACGATTGGGTCTCCCTGCTACCGGAAGTTCGGCTATAACAACTCGGTCCATTCGGCCACCAATCAGTCACCATTCTGGGCGAACCTCGGCTACCACCCCTCCTTCCTTCCCAACGTGTTACCTGAAAGTGCCGTACCGGCTGCGCAAGACATCACCAACTTTCTTGAAAGGAATCCTATAACAACTCGGTCCATTCGGCCACCAACCAGTCACCATTCTGGGCGAACCTCGGCTACCACCCCTCCTTCCTTCCCAACGTGTTACCTGAAAGTGCCGTACCGGCTGCGCAAGACATCACCAACTTTCTTGAAAGGAATAACAAACTCCTTCAGGAGACCCTGTCCCAGATGCAGGAATATAATAAATGGGCTTTCGACAGGAGGAGGCAGGAGGAGCTGGACTTGAAACCTGGAGACCAGGTCTGGCTTTCTACCAGGAACCTGAAGCTCTCATGCCCCTCATGGAAACTGGGACCTAGATTCATGGGGCCTTTTCCAGTCAAGAGAAGAGTCAACAGTGTGGCTTATGAGCTGGATCTACCCTCTTCACTTCGAGTACACCCAGTATTCCATGTTACCCTGCTCACACCTGTAACAAGGGACCTGTTTCCAGGTAGGAACACGGCCCCACCTGAACCGGTTCTTGTGGATGGAGAGGAGGAGTACGAAGTTGAGGCCATGCTCGACTGCAGAAGAAGAGGGGGCTTGATTCAGTACCTGGTCAAATGGAAGGGGTATGGACCAGAGGAAAGTTCCTGGGAACCTAGAGGGCACATTCATGCCAGTGAACTTATCTGGTCATTTTGGAGATCCCACCCGGATCAGAAGGCCCGGCTGGGCATCCAGAGGCTGCCCCTTGGGGGGGGCAATGTTAGAGAATACCCTGCAAAAGGCACAGTTTGGGATTGTTTGAAAGCTCCCGCGCATTCCCGCGCGCTACCGCGCGTTCACTTGCGCGCGCGCATGCGCCCGTGCCCGGAAACGGTGCCAAACGGCTCTATTTCAGCCCAGCAGACCCTGCAGCAAGTACTGTCTAATCTACAGTGTGTGTTCCTGAGCAACCTGTACTCTGATTCTCTGTTCCTGTGACCCGGCTTGCCTGACTTTGCTGATTTCTGCCCTCACTGACCCTTGGACTGTCTACGACCACTCTCTTGCCTAGCCCTCCTGTACTTTTGCCTGTCCGCCTGTTGACGACCCAGCCTGAACCCGACCATCCATCTACCTGCTCCTCCTGTACCGCACCGCCAGCTTGTTTCGCGACCCTGCCTGTACGACCATTCTTCAAGTGCACGAGTGCACCAGCGGACATCTACCAACACCAGTGACCCAGTCCGATTCTCGTGCCATTCTGCACTCCCGTTCCCCCTGTCTACTCTACCAGGGGTTCCTGAGTGAGGGCAGTAAGGGAGGTTACCTACTGCATAAGTCAGACTCATCCACCAGGTACGTGATAATTAAGGGGCAAGATAATGGATTTGCTCAAGTTTATTTTAAAATTAGAGGGTTCCTGAAACTGCTCTAATTCTTGCAAAAGGTTGGATAGGGTCACATGAGGTTTGGTGGCAAAGAAAAGTACATCAGGACATCATCTGCAAATGTGGAGTGTTTATGCTCTACATTGACAATCTGTATCCCTTTAATATTGGGGTTAGCCTGCACTTTGTAAAGAAAAGCCTCCATCACCAAAACAAACAACAGGGGAGAAAACTGTAATCCCTGCCTTGTCTTATTTGAAATACGGAACCTAGGTCAGAGGACATGGATTCACCTTCGCTCTTGCTGTAGGATTGTTATACAAGGCAGAGATCCAAGTTCTCATTTTATCGAGGAAGCCAAACCATTGCAACACCACTGACTTAAAAAGCCAATCAATCCTGCTAAAGGCTTTCTCTGCATCAGTTGATAGGACAAGACAGGGAGTCCAAGTGTCACGTACCTGGTGGATGAGTCTGATTTATGCAGTGGGTAACCTCCCTTACGACCCTGACTCGGGAACCCCTGGTAGAGTAGACAGGTGGCTCGGGAGTGCAGGATAGCACGAGGGTCAGACTGGGTCACTGGTGTTGATAGGAAGTCCATAGGTGCACTCGTGCACAAGAAACGTGGTCGTACAGGCCAGGTCGTGAAGCTGGCTGGCGGTGCAGTACAGAAGGAGCAGGCAGATGGATGGTCGGGTTCAGGCAGGGTCGTCAACAGGCGGGCAGCAGAAGTACAGGAGGGCTAGGCAGGAGGGTGGTCGTAGGCAGTCCAGGGGTCGGTGCAGGCGGAAATCAGCAAAGTCAGGCAGGCCGGGTCGTAGGAACAGGTAATCAAAGTACAGGCAGATCAGGAACACACACCACACACTGTAGATCAGACAGCAGAGTCTGTGTGCTGCTGAGGTGTTTAAATAAGGCAGCTAGGCTCCAATCAACAAAATCACCCTGCACAACTGTTAACCCTTAGTAACCCCTGCGCTGGTTAGCAGATCCAAGACATGCGTGCATATGTGCAGAAAGTCAACTCTTTGGCATGGATGTGTTCTCCGGGCTCCCATGAGTTCTCTTCAGGTCCATACCCCTTCCACTTGATCAAGAATTGTGTCACACCCCCTCTCACCCTGCAGTCGAGGATTGCCTCGACAACGTATTCTTCCTCACTGTCCACTATAACGGGCTCAGGTGGAGCTGATCTCCTCCCCAGGAAGTAGTCCTTCATTACCAGTTTCAACAGGGACACATGAAATACCGGGGGCACCCGAATAGAAGGGGGGAGGTTCAGCTCATAGGCTACCCTATTGATTCTCCTCTTGACTTGGAAAGGGCCAATGAACTTTGGTCCAAGCTTCTTTGAGGGGCAGGCCAATTTTAAGTTCTTAGTTGCGAGCCAAGCTTGGTCGCCTGGTTGCAGGTCCAGTTCCCCTCTCCTTCCTCTGTCGAAACATTTGTTTGTTGTATTCCTGTGACCGGAATAATGTGTTCTCCGCCAAGAAAGCAGCCATATCCTGGACAACAGGCACCGAGCTTTCCGGAGCGAGGTCGGGCAGGAAGGAGGGATGGTAGCCGAGGTTCGCCCAGAATGGTGACTGATTGGTGGACTGCGTTGTTGTAGGCGAACTGGGCTACCTGCAGCAGCAAGACCCAGTCGTCCTGAGAGAACGAGGAGTAGCATCGGAGGTACTGCTCTAACGTCTGGTTTGTTCTCTCCGTCTGGCCGTTAGTCTGGGGGTGGTAAGTGGAGGAGAATGCCAGCTTGATTCCCAGCAGGGAGCAGAGGGCCTTCCAGACCCGAGAAGTAAATTGTACCCCTCGATCAGATACAATATTAGCTGGTAGTCCGTGGAGGCGAACTATTTCTTTAATAAAAATCTCTGCCGTTTGGTTGGCCATTGGGGTGCCCTTCATGGGGATGAAATGGGCCATTTTGGTGAGGCGGTCCACGACCACAAAGATGGTAGTACATCCTGCAGATGGGGGCAGCTCGACTATAAAGTCCATAGATATATGCGACCAAGGCCGCTCCGGAACAGGTAATGGGTTTAGCAACCCCCAGGCTTTGGTCCAATCGACCTTGTTGCGGGCACAGGTAGGACAGTTCTTAACATATTCTTTGCAGTCCTTGTCAGCCTGGGGCCACCAGAAAGAGCGTGCCACTAGCTCCCCCATCTTACAACCCCCAAAGTGTCCTGCCAGTTTGAGATCATGGCATAACTCAAGCACTGCTAGGCGTTGCTTTTCGGGGACGTAGACTCTCGACCCAAACCACCACAACCCATCATGCTGGGTCAGCCTGGAATCTTGAGGGACAGAGGACCTGGCCAGGGACCATCTGATTTGTGAGAGGAGGTCCTCCTGAGTTAATAGGAAACTCCAGGACGGGAGGATCGTGTCCGGAGGGGGAGTCTCCCCTGTGGTATGAAACATCCTGGAGAGGGCTTCGGGTTTCACATTTTTCGAGCCGGGCCTGTACGTAATCTGCAGCTGGAACCGAGAAAAGAAGAGGGCCCAGTGGGCCTGGCGGGGTCTCAGTCTCTTGGCGGTTCGTAAGTACTTCAGATTTTTGTGATCCGTGTACACCAGAACTGGGTGAGAAGCTCCCTCCAGCAAATACCGCCATTCTTGCAGGGCGGATTTGATAGCCAGCAACACTCGATCTCCCACATCATAGTTTCTTTCCGGTGGGGTTAGTTTCTGTGAGAAGAAGGTGATGGGGTGAAGAGCCACCTTGGGCCCCTGCCTCTGGTACAGTACTGCTCCCACTGCCATTTCAGAAGCATCTACTTCCAGAGTGTAAGGAAGGGTAGGGTCCGAATGCTTCGTGAGCTGGGTAATAGGGGCAATGACAGCGGAGAATCCCCTAATGAACTTCCGGTAAAAGTTAGCAAAGTCCACGAAGCGTTGGACCGCTTTCCTGTCAGTAGGTGCTGGCCACTCCACAATAGCGGAAACCTTCTGGGGGTCCATAGTAATACCGGACACGGAGAGTATGAAACCCAGGAAGGAAATGTCAGAGCACTCGAAAGCGCACTTCTGAGCCTTAGCATGCAGGCCATGTTGGCAGAGGCGGCTCAGTACGCTTTTGACGTGCCCCCGGTGCTCTTCCAATGATGACGAAAAAATGAGGATGTCATCCAAGTATACCACTACGAATACATCAAGAAATTCCCGGAAGATGTTGTTTACTAGATGCTGAACGGTGGCCGGGGCGTTACAGAGCCCAAACGGCATGACTAGATATTCGTAGTGGCCAAAACGGGTTCGGAAGGCCGTCTTCCACTCATCCCCCTCTGATGTGGATAAGGTTATAGGCCCCTCTCAGATCCAATTTAGAGAAGACTGAGGCCGACTCAAGTCTTTGGAATAATTCCGGGACCAGAGGCAAGGGCTAACGGTTCTTAACCGTGATCTTGTTGAGATCCCTATAGTCGATGCAGGGCCTCAAGGATTTATCCATCTTTTCAACTAAGAATATCCCGGCACCGGCAGGAGAAGTAAACGGGTGGATAAACCCCTTTTTTAAGTTGTCTTCCAGGTAGGCCTTAAGGGCTGCCAGCTCCAGCTCGGAAAGGGGGTATATCCTGCCGAAAGACACTTCTGCCCCTGGGAGTAGCTCGATGGGGCAGTCGTCCGGTCGGTGTGGAGGCAAGGCATCCACTCCCTTCTTGCTAAAGACATCTAAGAACTCGTGATACTGTGCAGGGACTGCCAGGTGGGTTTCCGTATCAGGATACGGACAGGGTGCAGTGAGGGCAAGACCCGTAGGTTGTGGGAAGCAGTGGAGACGGCAATAGAGAGATGAGAATTGCACGTTGCCAGTGACCCAATCAATTTGCGGGCAGTGGGCCCGGAGCCAAGGAAGCCCGAGGATGACAGGACTCAGCGGGGAAGCAATGGCGTCCAGTATTAGCAACTCTTAGTGACCATTAGGAGTACTGGCTGGAATGGGTACCGTCTCGTGAGTCACCGTACCTGAGCTGATGGTGGACCCATCGGCCAAGCGAACAGTCATTTGGTGTGCCTTCGGCTGGAGAGGAACCTCCAGGAGAGCTGGGCTGCAAAGGTCAGGTCCATAAATCAACTGCAGGCCCCAGAGGCTATGACTGCCTGGACTGGGACGTCTCCCCCTGGCAGCTGTAGGGTGATGGAGAGCGCCAAATGGGCCGTTGGGCTGAACATGGACAGGACCTCCCTCTTGATGGGGTAGGGACTGCTAGGCCGCTTGGCAGGGCAGGTCCACACCCTGTGCCCGGCAGCACCACAATATAGGCACAGGTCATGGGCCCTGCGATTCAGTCTCTCCTCTGAAGTGAGGCTTGGGCGCCGGTGGGTGACCTGCCTTTCCGATCTGCGCTCCCGTAGTCGGCGGTCAATCTGGATGACCAGATCCATTAAAGCATTTAAAGTTGGGGGGACCCCTATGCGGGCTAGCTTGTCCTTAAGGGAATTGGACAGGCCCAACCGGAACTGGGAGCAGAGGGCAGCGGAGTTCCAGGTGGTGTCGGCGCTCCAGCGCCGGAATTCAGCCACATAATCTTACACCGGTCGGCCGCCCTGCTTGAGCACATGGAGCATGGCTTCGGCTGTGGCGGTCTGGTGCGGATCATCATACAGACGTGCCCTGGCCTGGAAGAAGCCTGCTATAGTGGTGGTATCAGGGGACTTATCTTCCAGAAGTCGGTGAGCCCAGGCCTGGGGTCCGTCTCGGAGGAGTGAGATGGTCAGTCCCACCTTGGTGGCTTCTCGGGAGAAGGTGCTGGGCTGAAGAGCGAGGTACAATTCACAGGCCCTCCCGAACGCCTGTAACTTCTTGCGGTCCCCTGCAAACCGTTCAGGTAAGGGTACCTCAGGTTCGGTAGGCAGAGTGATGAGGCTGTGATCAGGAAGTGGGTTGGACCCCAATGCGGGTGGTGCGGCGAGCTCCTGGACTTGGCTTTCCAGTCGCAGGTAGTCATCATGCAGAGCCTTCACCGCCCGAGTAAGGCCGGCCAGATGAATACAGAGTTTATTCGTTGAAGAGGGCCCCTGCACAGACTCTGACATGTCTGTCTGATACTGTCACGTACCTGGTGGATGAGTCTGATTTATGCAGTGGGTAACCTACCTTACGACCCTGACTAGGGAACCCCTGGTAGAGTAGACAGGTGGCTCGGGGGTGCATGATGGCACGAGGGTCGGACTGGGTCACTGGTATTGATAGGAAGTCCGTAGGTGCACTCGTGCACAAGAAACGTGGTCGTACAGGCCGGGTCGTGAAGCTGGCTGGCGGTGCAGTACAGAAGGAGCAGGCAGATGGATGGTCGGGTTCAGGCAGGGTCGTCAACAGGCGGGCAGCAGAAGTAGAGGAGGGCTAGGCAGGAGGGTGGTCGTAGGCAGTCCAGGGGTCGGTGCAGGCGGGAATCAGCAAGGTCAGGCAGGCCGGGTCGTAGGAACAGGTAATCAAAGTACAGGCAGATCAGGAACACACACCACACGCTGTAGATCAGAAAGCAGAGTCTGTGTGCTGCTGAGGTGTTTAAATAAGGCAGCTGGGCTCCAATCAATGAAATCACCCTGCACAACTGTTAACCCTTAGTGACCCCTGCGCTGGTTAGCAGATCCAAGACATGCGTGCATAGGTGCAGAAATTCTCTTCCTAACACCAAGTGATGGAAACCCAATGCATGGTAGCCCGTTGGGAGTTATCTCTGCCTTCCCTACCAGAAATAAAGACCACCTGGTCCTTAGGTATAATCTCTCACAGGTAATCTTGAAGGCGATTAGCTATGATTTTTGCTAAGACAACATTCAATAAAGAAATGGGGCAGTAATTCTGGCAGAGGGTGGGGTATTAGGATCTTTTTTAAGATTACTTATCAATAGAGTTGAGCGAACCCGGACTGTAAAGTTCGGGTCCGTACCGAACTTTGGGGTGTCCGGGACCAGGACCCGGACCCGGACTTTTCAAAAAAAGTCCGGGTTCGGGTCCGGGGTTCTGGTAATTTTAATGAAAATTTTTAAAAATGCTGTAAAAAAGCCCAGGAAGGTCCTAGAGGTCTGCAAAAAGAAGGAAAATGTGGGTAAGGGTGGGACAAGTGCCCTACAAAGAAATGGGGACAGTGAAATAACTTTAAATATTTTAAAAAAAATAAAAACATAAAAATGCAAAAATGGAGATCATCTTCAAAATGGGTCTGAAAAGTATTAATTAACATTAGAGGCCATAGAACTGTTCTAAAATCATCTTCAAACTATGCCCAAAAAGTATAAATAAGCCCAGAGTACCCATATCACTGTTCTGCAAAATGTGTGTATCACTTTAAATCAAACCGGAAATCAGTGAACATCTTTTA
>BLSH010460763.1:412615-422681 GCA_018402905.1 Glandirana rugosa
GATATTTTAGGAGATTCCTTAAAAGTCCCCGAATGGATCTGTTGTAAAATTAGAAATCAGTACTAACTATTCATCTCAACTCGCTTGAAGATCTTCAGGCCCAAGACGACCAAGACGTCTTGAAGCCCTGTTTCAGGCCCAGGCCCAGGCCTGTCTTGGGCTTGAAACAGGGCTTGGGGCTTGGGGTAACTTTAGTTACCTCTGGGCCTGAAAATCCATGTTTTTCACAACATTTTATCAGGACCTTCCAGGATCTCCAGACGTTTTCCTTCCTTTACACCCATTCCCACCCTGTTCACTGGATGTTTCTTTACCCCTGTCCCTTTATTGAAATTTATAAAAATGTTCGGGACAAAGTTCGGGTTCTGTCCGGACCCGGACCCGGACTTTGTCCCGAAGTTCTGCAGAACCAGCAGAACCCGGACTTCTAGAAGTTCGCTCAACTCTACTTATCAATCATGACTAAAGATTAAAATGTTGTCTAGGTAAGCCCCTGAAAATTCCTTAGAGGATTTTATAGCTTTGTTCATGGCTCTCTAAAAAGTGGCCAGGACCCTGTGCAACCCAAATGGCATTCTGGCATATGCAATTTTATCTTTAGCATCTTTGAGGAGTGAGATCTTCCAGTAATGCTTTGTTTAATTGAGAATGGATGGAACTAATCTTTCAATTAATTTGTCCACATGAGGAATTGAATATGTATCTAGCTTGAAAACTTTAAAATCACTACAGCACCACTAAGTTCCATTTGGCTTGGAAGCCAGGACTATAAGGCATAACCAACTATTGGAGGATTACTCAATGATGCCAAGGTCCAACATATTTTTAAGCTACAATGATACAATCCTTCAGTGAGCTTCAGGAATGCCATACCATCTTCAATTGCATCAGTTAGGACTGGACATTTTGGGAATGTTTCCTGATTTCTCTGCAAGAATTCCCAGGAATTCTGTTCTTGAAAAGGGGAAAGGATCTCTGCTATCTTAACTTTTTATTATGAATCTCAAGATCTTTCTGAATTATGTAATGTACTGTCAAAGCCTCTCCTTCTTTTCAGGGTTTGATCAGGTCAACATGATAGACTTGGTAGGGTTTTCTCTCTGTGGGCTGGTTAACCTTTTCAATTATCTCAAAAGGCCCCTGCCTTTTTGTTAAGGATTTGCTCACAATAGTTGGAACCAACAGAAGCACCTGATCACCAGGTGGAGATTTTCTGACTTTGGTGGACCAATTGTACAATTGGCTTTGAGTCTCTTACAAAGTCTGTAAATGTTCCCTGACTATGGGCATCACCATTTGGTCATGCATTTGTTCAATGTGTTCTACTACTGTCTAATAGAGTGTAGTTTATTGTTTCCATGTCTCTTTGACTAGATGCAGTAGTCTATGTGGATGTTGCCTAAAAACCAAGAAAAGGGTGAGAATTCCACGAATGCCTGGAGAACCTCCCATATGGCAAACAATAAATGAGGCAGTAAATTATCCCAACCTGGCCATCTTTTTCAATCATTTTCTTGGGCATTTTCTTTAGAATTTTGTTTAACAATTCCACTAACCAATCAGTTTGCAGGAGATACCAGAGGTTCTTCATTTTAAATAATTTGCACAGTTCTTTCAAAATCTTATACATAAATTATGCTCCTTGATCAGTCAGGTCAGAATAGTCATGGACCACTGAAATGTGTTTGTGTACCCTATCTGACTTGACCAAGAGGTCCACAAACTCAATGGCTATGCAATCAGAGAATGCTTTAATAATCGAAAGTGACCCCAGTAGGCTCTGAAAATGGATTATCAGGGTGGTTATTTGACAGGTCAGTTAGGATTCACAAAAGTCTCTGATCTCCTGGTATACTCTGGGCCAGTAGAACCTTTACAAACTCCATTCCTGCATTTTAGTAGCCCTGAGATAAACCACAATCACATAAGCATGAATGTAATACTGTGTGCCTAAATGGCTGGGGTACCACCTGTTAAACCACTTCATGATTTACAGCAAAATGGGGAAACCACACATCCCAGGTTGCTGTCGCTCACCATTTAACACTGTAACATAGTCCCTGACAGGCATCAGAGTGGGGTCCCTCATCTCAGCGCTAAGAATATTTTATTAGGAGACCCCCAAAACGGGCAGATCTTATACAGAGGAGGAGGCTTCAGCTACTAATCCTGCAAATACTACCAGTAGACCCAGGTTAGTCTCTGCATGTTCCCATTTCTCCTGATGCACATCAACCCCATTTTAATGCTTAACTGTGGCATAAGTTATTTCATTAAAGGGTTCCTTGTTATTATGGGAGGCTTCTGGGAGCTTTTGTCCATATACATAAACCCCAAGATACGCGTCAGTCTTGCCTCAACAACAGATCAAGTTGCAGTTCTGGCATCAACCTTAAATGAGGCAGTTCTCACTGGGGTGGGCAGGATTACATGGGCTACAGGAAATGGGTCACTTTCCTTATGGCAGGGCCTGGAGCTGATACCTTGCTGGAAGCCCTACAAATGTTGAAAGTTAGGGAGCTACAAAAAACTCAGCATATAGTTATCTTCACCCATGGGTGTTGGTGAGCAAGTATTATCCACCTGGAATGTGTAATATTACATGCGTTCCAGCTGTCATCTGTTCTTTGCTTTTGGAAAACTGTAGGCTTCTCCAAAAAATGACATTTAAATGTTTCTTAACAATGAAAGCTAGGAAGGCTCCATAAACTGTTGGATGTATATGAATCCTGAATAATAATAATTTAGAAGTTTTGTGTTCTAAGTGCAGACCATTTACTTGCCAAAAGAATTTACAGTTGTAATTATTACAGCAAAAATATATACGGATGGAAATATTAGCATCAAATGTTTATCCTAACCAATCAAATTTAAAAACTGGGCTTCCTAGATTTGATCAGTTTGTAATGTGTGCAACCAGGAGGAATGATACTTTGGATAAGGTTTATTCTACCAGGTAAGATTAAGCATGCATACAAAGCAATTCCCCTGTCATGTTTGGGTCAGTCAGACAAACTTACTCTATTTATCATTCCAGCATATACCCCTTTGAGGAGGAAGATAGGCAACGATCAAGTGATAATTAAAACTTGGCCAGAGAGTGCTCTTTCACATGTAGTGCTACCCTGTAGGAGCCGCTGGATAGGATGGGTCCTCTCAATCTTTTTAAGAACCGCCCTTGCCAGGAGAATACAATAATTATTGGTAGCAGTTATAGCCGCTGACAATAACTGCATGCTAGAAATCTGACATGCTGGCTGTACCCAAGTCGATTGATGGATCGACTTGGGTACAATCAGTCCGCCCATAGATGGATCAAATTTTGGCTGAACCCCTGCTGAACCAGTCGATATTCAACCATCTATGGCCGACTTTACTCGTTTTAGCACACCCACAGAGCAACATGTTGCAAATACTATCAATCTGCAGAATGTAAGTCTACCCTCCATCTTCTATCTGATTGTGTGCTTATCTCTAGGGGAGTCCTGAGCTATTATTAAGCTACCTTGCAGTGTGAGAGACAGCCTTTCTGAGTGCTCTTACTGTCTAGCGTTTAGAGAAATTACTAAAAAGCTTTTGTCTAGACAGTACAGAACAGAGTGACACATTGAAGGAATGTTTTCCCATGAAGTAACAACTCTTACTGTGCTACTTTTTTCCCTAGAGGTGAACAATTAGTTGGCAGCAGTCCAGAAAATAGAAGCCTGGAGGTGTCAACAACATCACTGATTTCAATTAATGTTTTTTTTTCATAAGTCATATAAATATTCTTAACAGTCAAAAGTCCATAATTTATTTAGAAGTCCATACTGTACAATACATACAGTTAACAAAAAATATGCTTTCCTTCCACTGACAATTCTGTGGTTACTATGGAATTTGGACTTATCACATTTTTTGCTTTTGTTGTGCCTCTACTTTTTTCTTTTAACCTTCTTTTAATAAGTCCCTTCTTTTGTCACTTTCATGTGCCGGGAGCTCTGCTGAACATTTAACTAATGAATGTTTTATAAATGACTTTGTGTAGCTTGCTTTCATAAGAGACGAGACTTCTTTCTTTCCTAAACAGAGCAGCAGGGTCACATATTCTTTACTCTGTTGTTCAAAATTGGCTCAACAATCTAAAGAGAATCTAAGAATGAAAGAGCTGAAATACGAACAGACACTGAAAGAGATCTGAAGAGGCACAAGAGATCAGCAGGATAGAGGGAAAACTTCATCACCATAGGGAGAAGACATGTACTGAACATTTCCTAGGTATTAACGCATTTTGTTCCATCTGTTTTCTCATCTAATACCATGGAAGTTAATAGCTACAGTAGCTGTACAATATGAGAATATAACAGACATAAAAAGATAGGCAGACTTATTTTTATTTTTCCAAACTGAATAGGGCTAATCTAACATTTTCTGAACTCCCTTAGCAATGTGACAACTCCCTTAGCAATGTGACTACTCACCAGGTTTGGGAATCATTAGCGCCAATGATTATACACAAGATCATGCAGACGACACAGATACAATGGGAGTCTGTTAGTTGCTTGAAAATCTAAAACCAGGTATACACTAGTAGATTTTGGAACACAAATTTGCATGAAATTTCATCTGAAAATTCCCCACACATTTGGCGGCTTGACTGTACAGCATGAAAACCATGTACACTGTTAAACATTTCTTCATTCAAGAAAAATTTTCCTACTTCCTCCTTTGAATTCTCATAACTCCTGTAAAAAATGAATATTGATTTCACCTCAATAACTATGAGAAAAGTAAAAAAAACGTTCTTAAAGTTTACATTTTCATTTGAAAATCTACTATTGTATAATTAGATTAAATGTCTGATTAAAGACTTACAGTACCAAAAACACCTGTGGCACTTAGCAGTTCATTACCGCAACCACTGCATTCTTTTACGTCTTTGGGACTCTGATATTCTCATCTCCACATCCTACTTAAAGGACTGCACCCAACCATTGCAGTCGTTACTAGAATGTCTAAATTTCTGCTGGATACAGAAGTTACACCATAACAATGAAGGCGGATAGTAGTCAGGACACAGAAGGGAAGATTTTACTGGAAAAGTCCCCAACAAATATGCAGAGTCATTAGGTGACTCAACCCACTAACATATCTGAAATATTTGTTTTGTGCTCAGTTTAATTCACAGACATAGGTATTCATTTAGACAAACATTGTACTAACAGCCTCCACTTTCCTCCTATAGCAGGTGCACATTGCATCTACATATGACTGTAAATTTAAATAGACCTGAAAATTTGACATAGCACACTTTGTAATCAGACAGACCTGGAAACACCACCTATCAATCCTCAAAACTCAGTCTCAGTAAGGACTCTCATAATAAAGGGTGTGGCCTTTGATCATCTCTGCTAGCATAATGCAGCATTTCCACTATGAGGAAAAGGTCAAGACATTTTCAAGCAAAAATCAGTAAAAAATAAAAAAAAAAACACACATGTGTTGGTACAAGACTATAAAGAGATAAAATGTGTTTTACTATAATTCAGTTTTAAAACTTGAAGACTGCTAGTTTTTCCTCATAGAAAAAGATTATTTAAGGGATAATTTGTTAGAGGGTTATGATGAAGACAATATTATTTATTACAAACAGGCAGATTTTGGCTCTAATGGTTCAGAAATGTATACACATATTACAAGTGTAAATCGTTAACCCAATTAAAAAATCATAATTTTTTGAGATAACGAAATCCTGCTTTGGAGTAAGGATTTCTTGGTCAAAGCTATTCTTGCTTATAATTCCAAAGTTCATGTAGTGATCTAGAAAACATTAATAGTAACTTATGTTAGATGAACGGCACAGGCTTACAGATGACATTTTTCCTTTTATAAATATCTCAAACAAACGTACTACATTTACGTCCTTTCCCAAGTTCATTTGCACATGCACCTTTGATAAGATACAGCACTAATTGCTCCCAATGTTCCACTGAAAACCTGGGGGTCTCGTCCTCTCCAATAACTTCCTCCTAAACAGAGTTCTCAGATTTCAGAGTTACAATGCTGTATGGCATATCTAGGACAGCAAATACAGGTCATTCATATAAATACTGCATATTTCTCTAGACTTTACACGAATAACATAGGCTGAAGTGCTTACCACTTGTTTCACAAATGGAAATGCCCTCTAGGAACTACATTTTATAGGTTAAAGGCCATTAGTATGGTAATTTTCTATTTATATTTGATAAATAAGTCATTGTAAACTCTCTATAGGGATTTTAAAAATGAAAACGCTATTAAAATGAAACTTGCTCCAAATTTGGATATAGATCAATACAAACCAGAAATATAAGACACTATGCATATCTATTAAAAAAAAACTTGTTTATACTCATTTTTCAATACTGTAAGGGGGTGGGGGGGGGGACATGCTCAATTGGAAGCATTAAATGATGAGCAAGACAGGTTTTTCAGTCAGTTTTCAATGCAGACAGGAACTTCCTTGATGTGATCACATTTGGAAACAAAGGCTGTACTGAGAGTGTAAGAAAAAAATTATCATCTCATCCTGAGCAGTGCAGTGTTACTTTTTGCTGCTGTGTCTATTGATTAGAATCACTGGCTGCTGCACTTATGACACTGTATGCCAGTGCAGCAGCCAATGTCTCTGATTGTTAGCCACAGCAGTACAATGTCGCCATAGTGATCAAGTACAGTTATTTGCTGCTCTGATATCATTGTATGTCAGTGGAACCAGTCATTGTCTCTGATCAAATCAGTGCAGCCAGTTACAATGACATCTTAAGGCCTTGTTCACATCTGTGGTGCTCTCTGAAGAGTGATCCATGTTTGAATCACCCCTCAAAGAGCATTTGACAGGTGATGGAGATGTTGTATTGCCTCCTTACCACTTGCTTTAACTCCTTGGACCCCTCAAAAGCACCCCCATTCACTTGGATGGGTGTCAGGTACATGATGCCAATTGTCAGGCTAAGATACGCTGTTTGGCTAATGCACATGCACAAAGCCTTAGGTGTGCACATTTTATGAGCATAGAAGATAGACTGCACATTTGACCACATGTATGAGTACACGCGCATACACGCAAGTGCACGCATGTCCACTGTCACCAGGGGGCCTATTTAAACCTGAATTCTGTATGGTTTTCAGCCTTGTTCCTGTGATCCAGTCTTGATGCACATCCTTGATCCTGTTACTGACCCAGCTTTCTCTCTGACCTTGCTCTCGGATTACCATTGCATGTTCATGTTTGCTGTCTGCCTCCTCTGGTCTGGACCATGCTTCTACCTAGTGACTCTGACCTTGCTGCTCAATTGTAGCCAACTCCTGCCTCTTCCTTACTCTGATACTGCTTACGTCCTGGTGTCCTCCCATTTGACTGTCACATCACAAGGTGTGGGACCTGCCTTCACCATTAACTGGACTTGGTGTTTTTTCACAATGCATTACCATTGTCCATCAGTTACCAGCGCTCCCAAGTTCCTACTCACAGTGTGGCACTTGTGCCTTTCGTTTTCCCCTTTATTAATATCTAGGGGTGGTTGGACAGGAACTGTTCAAGAGGCCAACTTGTCATGTTCCGTTCTGCATACTGACACAGGACCAAGGGTTTCGATTGGCAGGCACTACACTCATTGAAAGCGACAGGGGGTATAATTTCTGCCATGACTGTGAAGCAAAGCACCACAGCTGCACCAAGGGTAAACCCCATCTGCTGCCTCTACATTTAAAGGAGGCAGCAGTTGAGGGGTGGTAAGGCTGCAGCTAAACTGCAAGATTTTACTGCCGCACAACCTCATGTGTGAATGAGCCCTAATAGTGAAGCCAATCACAGTTTTCTTCAATCCCCACCACACCAATAACAGTGTCCCCAGAGCAGTGTAGCTAAAAATAGTGTTCCTGATCGTTGCCACACCAGACCAGTGCAGCCAGCAACAGTTTCCCTGATCATTGCCACACCAGTGCCAGTGTCACCAGACAAGTGTGAGCCAGAAACAATGCTCCTAATTGCTGCCACACTAGTCCCAAGTGTCTCCAGACCAGTGTAAGCCAGCAACAATGTTTCTGATTGCTGCCACATCAGTGCTAGTGTTACCATATCAGTCTAAGTCAGTGTTCTTGGTCGCTAGCTCCAGACCATACCAGTGTATGCCAGCAACAATGCTCCTAGTTGCTGCAACACATTTACCAGTGTCACCAGACCAGTGATTAAGCGAGCACCAGTATTCATAATCATTGTCACACCAGTGCAAGTTAGAAGAGTATAAGCCAGCAACTATGTACCTGATTGCTGTCTCATCAGTTCCAGTGTTACCAGACCAGTCTAAGTCAGCAACAGTGTTCCTGTTCACTGCCACACCAGTGCCAATGTTACAAAACAATGAAAGCCATCAATGTTCTTGATTGCTGCTACACCAGTCTCAGTGTTGCGAGACCGGTGTAATCCATCAACATTTTTCCTGATCACTGCCACACCAGCTCAGTGTTGCCTCAGCCTTTTGTCTGTACTGACCCTGGTCGGTTTATTTACCACATTTCAGCCTGCTCCAAAGACCGATCATTTGCCTGTTTGCTGACCATGTCTCTGCCTGCTGCCTGAACTGACCCTTCTGCACGTCCCACTGACTACATCCCAGTGAGACACTAGTCCAGCTATCCCCTGCAGACAACTAACTGTAACCACAAGAACTCTTTTGTTCCTCCTTTCTTCAGCCTCCTGTACTTCCTGGCCAGTGACCATGGCATTCCTGAGGGTAGCCACATTCCAGTAGGATAGACTTGCTTAGCTTGTAAGAACTGGGACTGCTATAGGAGACTCTACACTAAGCTATATTCCTGGACTAATCATACAGAGGCAATCATTATAGCACACTGGTTTTGATACAATTGGTTGATACATCTGATACACTAAATATGTGTTCAGTACATAATCAGTCGACATATTAAAAAAAGTCTCAGACATGTGGTATCCCCACACTCAGGAGGAGTAGCAGTTTGTGTTTTAGGTGAAATTCTAAGTAGAGTCATACTGTGTATGAAAAGATATCACAAATTGACACATTTTTGGAAAAAAAAAACTATCATTTTCTTTCTGCATTATCTAAAACTTTGTGGCAAAAAATGAAGCCTTTAAAAGACTCATCACGCCTCCTAAACAGTACCTTAGGGTGTTTACTCTCCAAAATGTGTTTTTTTGTAGGTGTATCTACTGTCCTGGACCTCAAAAAATGTGATATGTAGTCAGAAAATTAGATACATAATTAATGCCCCTAGAAAGCCTGAAAGTGGTCCTTGTATTTTGGGCCTCGCTATGTGGTTATGATTAGAGTTGAGCGGACACCTGGATGTTCGGATTCGGCATGTTCGGCTAAACAGTTCGGGTTCAGTACCAAACTTGACCCGAACTTGACCCCGGACCCCGAATCCCATTGAAGTCAATGGGGACTCAAACTTTTTGGCACGAAAATGGCTGTAAAAAAGTCCTAGCAAGTGCTAGAGGGCTGCAAAAAGAAGTAAAATGGGGGTAAGAATAGGACAAGTGCCCTACAAAAAATGGGGATAGGGAAAATAACTTAAAATCAAATTAAAAAAAATGGGAAGGGGGGTGGATGTGGAGTAGGAGCCTAGAGGTTGACTAGGCCGTGACCGTGGCAGTGTAGGTGATGATTTTAGAACAATAATGTGTCCCTTACAACAACAGCAGGAACCTGACCCTATAGGAGTAGGCGATGATTTTAGAACAATGATCTGTCCCTTACAGCAACAGCAGGAACTTGACCCTATAGGAGTAGGCAATGATTTTAGAACAATAATCTGTCCCTTACAGCAATAGCAGGAACCTGACCCTATAGGAGTAGGCAATGATTTTAGAACAATAATCTGTCCCTTACAGCAACAGCAGGAACCTGACCCTATAGGAGTAGGCGATGATTTTAGAACAATAATCTGTCCCTTACAGCAACAGCAGAAACCTGACCCTATAGGAGTAGGCAATGATTTTAGAACAATAATCTGTCCCTTACAGCAACAGCAGGAACCTGACCCTATAGGAGTAGGCGATGAT
>BLSH010460763.1:478576-489291 GCA_018402905.1 Glandirana rugosa
CTCCTGTTAGATAATCTCCAATCGTCCGCAAGTATATCTATCACTTTTTTTACCACTTTCCAGAACCCCTATTTTGTATAGTTCTCATCACAACTCGCTTGGGCCTGACATTGCAAGCCCAGGCATGGCTTGAAATCCCACAGGCACCGTGCCTGGGCCTGTAAAGTTTTTAGCAAGCCCAAGCCAGGCCCCAAGACGATAAAATGAGGTGCACAACTCTTCGACGTCCCGTCGGTTAGTTGTTCGCAAAGTGACCAAACGGGAATCTTCGGTAGTGTCGGTACGGATGATTACCGTACCGACACTAACCGGCCACGTAGTACACTGGGTCGGAGAAATACAGTCCGGGTTCGCTCAACACTACTCTTGATATGTTTTATCCCCAAGACCTTTCACCATTTTTTTCACTATCTATATGAACGCCTGCTAACCTCTAATAGATTGTCCTCTCGAGCATTCGAGCGCTCATGGAGCCCCTGGATTACCTGGTATTCCACTAGGGCACGTGGTCTCACCAATCAACCACCCTAGATTTCTTTGGGTCCTCATCCCCCTCTTCCTCCCCCCCCTCTTCACTTGACCTTGGTTCTTCTATTTCTGATGATGTTCCGCATATAACTGTTGTGTCTCATTAGCCATAACCAGATCGCCTAATGCTATAACTAGCTCACAAGTATATACACCATTTATTAGTAGAATATCTATATGCTGTCATTACTATAGCATACGATTTCTACATCTTCTGTTATAAATCAACGCTGTCCAGTCTAGCGGTTGTATCCACATTTGTAATTGATTGTACTTACTTGAAAACCAAATAAAAATTATTTGTTATAAAAAAAAAATCACATGTAGACACCTGGCCAGGGGTGCAAGCCAACAAGACACAAGGGGGATATGATGCTTTAAACCAGCACTGAAAAATAATGAATAAAGATAAAAATCTAATGAGCACCAAATAAAAATTGCAAGAAAACAAAACAAAAAAACCCCAAAAACTAAAAAAAATCAAAAACATATTGTATATTGGAATATTTCGCTGGTATCTGTGTCTTACCTTGCTTCATGTAAAGCCCAAGAAAAATATACATGTTTCTGTGTTATTCGTGGCATCCACCCGGCCTGGTGTGTACATCTATGTAGAGGCTGTGATGATCCACACCTGTGTTGCACATAGGCATCGGATCAGAGTATCAGCCTCCATCAATCAGAGACCTGATCAGCCATATGTAGACCTGCCTGATCTAGGCAATCAATCTGTATCCAACCAAAGAGACCCTTCCACTAAATACTGATCTGAGGGAGATTCAAATTGTAATGTGCATGATGAGCCCTGGGCTCCATTTACATGTGTGTGATCTGTCATACGACACAAAAATTTGCATGGCAAGTCGCAGACCATTATTTCCAGTGGCACCCATTCAAATCTGTGAGACTTAAAATTGCAGTAAATGTGAAAAGGTGCCTGCACTACTATTTTTGCTGCAAGAAAATCATTAACTCTTACTGCTTAAGACCTGACAGAGAACACCTAGCACTTCAAGAGATCCAGCACCCCATACCTTTCTTATCATTCCCAAGGAGCAGTGTTGGTGGAGGCCAGGTAAATTGTAAAATTAACATGCCTCCCCCCTCAAAAAAAAAAAAAACTTTTATACAGTTTTTTTTATCCATTATGCAGCTCACTGTTGCCTATTTTCCTCTAGTTTTTTTCAACTTCTTTCTGTCTACATGCATTTGCTGTATATCATCAGTCTGGACCGCATTTCTGATGGCGATAATAGTTTGCCATGCTTGTACTGTGTGTGGGCACAGCTAGGTGTATTATCTATCAGGAGTGCATGCGACAGGATAGGAAAGCAGAATCCCAACTGGAGACAGTTGTCATCCGGTAACAGGAAATATCCGAAGACAGACCTTAATGGCAGGATCACTAGGTGTTATTGTAATATAAGCTTCAGATTAAAGAAAAAATGAAATCACAATAACTTGTTAAAGCTTATATGAGAAGTGTGTGATTAGGTCTAGATCTACTTTAACATACTTTAGATAAAATAATTAACAGCGTTCATTAAGAAAACAGCTTAACATAAATGTCACTGCCTAATGTAAGGTCTATATAAAATGGGCTTTTTTCACATTTACATTACATGCTGATCGCTAAGAAAAACAAGTAGATTAAAGATACTAAAAGTATCTGCATAAAACCAGCATGATATATTTTTGCATGAACTGTATAATGATGAAGATTCTAATAAATGACACAGTAGGATTTATACCCAATAAAAGTTTCCTAAATATCACTTTATGCTCTCTATCTCTGATATTGTATATCATACTGCTTCTAAGGAAAGCCATATGTCTAGGACAGAAGAGATACCATAATGTCTTCAGAAGGCCAAGCATGCCTAAGTGTTTTTTCAAATGTTTTTGAAGGCTCTCTTTTGCTATATTCCTCCCTTCAGTAAATAGCTTTATTTCTGAAAGCCTTGAAGTATGTGGTTCGATTTATTTTAAATTTAGATAGAGGCTTTCTGAGCATTATACTAATGTTGTGGATTTTTTTAATATAAAGAGTTGCATGACACTTTCCCTTGCTTTTTCTGTTTCCTTTATTGAAACTGTAAGTGTAAATGTCAAGAATTCTTTTTACTCTATTTTATCATACTTTTTTTTCTGAATAAAGCTAATGTCAACAAAATATGATATTTTAGTTTATGTTGTTTTTATAATCTTCCTTTCTTAATAGATGTCTCGTATTTGAACTCATCTGTTTGCAAAAAAAAAATTGTATTATGTCTCCAGTTCTGAGTTAGATTCCATGCACACTAGCTTAAAAAAAAAGCTCCCAAGAGCAGCTTTTGAGCATTTATTTTCTGCTTCAAGAAGCAAATAGTGTTATCCTATTTGTCCCTGCACACTATTTTAGTCTAGAAGCATTTTTGAAGCTTCAGCTTCTAGGAGCAGGAAAAAAAAGTTTTGCATTTTTGTTAGGCCCCTTTCACAGTGGGTCGTTTTTCAGGCGCTGCGGTGCTAAAAATAGCGCCTGTACAGCGCCTGAAACCCCTCCATTCTCCCCAGTGTAATAGCTTAAGAAAAAAAGTCCTGCAAGCAGCTTATTTGGGGCGGTGCACGGAGTTCACCGCTCCTACACCACCCCCTACATTGAAATCAATGGGCGGCGCTTTCAAAGCGGCTGAACACCGCCTCCGTCACGCCATGCGGTGGCACTTTTAACCCCTTGTTAACTCCTTTTTTGGAGTTAAAAACGCCCCCCACTCCCGCCTGCATTGCGGTGCCATAGTGCCACTATAATAGCGGTAAATCACTGCTAAAACTAGCAGCGCTTTACCGCTACCACCCCCCTGCCCCCTGCCCCAGTGTGAAAGTAGCCTTAGCGATTTGCTGGCATAAAAAATGCTCTTAACTGCTGCTGGCACAAAAATGCTATAATGAGCATTTTTCATGCACTGTTTTTCTGCCATTTTTAGTTTGTAGTGTGCATGAAGCCTTAAAGTAAATCTAAAACCAAACTTTTTTCTTGCTGTTTGTGTCCTGTCAGGGAAATTTTCCATCACTTTCTTTCCTGAAGACACAACACAAAGTGAGAGGAATTCTCTCCAAAGTGAGGTAAATGCCCTTTTAGACAGTTCCACTGAAACTGGTGTCCCCACTTGAATATTTATCCTCACTTCCTTTGCAAGTGACATATCTAAAATGTTAAATTGCCTAATACTTTCTGTATCAGAGGAAATGAATAGGCCATTATATTCATTTGGCTATTATATTCATCTGAAAATGTTGCTTAAATCCTAAATGTCATTATGTTATATTTGTTTAAGATTTGCAGGTTTTGGGAATTAGCCCAATCATTTCTAGGCATATTAAAAACAACTATTCACCATCAAAACAGCCACCAAAGAAAAAAGACATGTGGGACTTGTCTTGGTGCTTGAACTCCCAGGAATAATTTCACATGTACATTTTACTGGGTTTAAAATCACATAGTTTATTCACATATATTATACATATGTAGCGCACACCCAGGACTGGTCTGGCTGTTTGGTCCCAGGTTTCATTCTATGATAGGCACATGACAGCCAAACACACAACATTTTCACAGTAAAAGATTAGACCATGAATGTCTTTTTGCAGTTTATTTGCTTAACCGATTGCCAACCGCTGGTCGGCAATTGACGGCGACAAGTTGGCTCTATTGCGCAAATCGGCGTCATATGACGGCGGCTGCGAGATTGAGCCTAGTGAGTGCGCGCGCCGCCGGAGGCGCGCCCGCGTGCTCACTGTGTCCGGGGAGGGCGAGGGAGCGGGTGCGGTGGATTCGATCTCTGCCGGCCACCCGCGATGCCCCCCCGGAGTGAAAGAACGGAGGTCCGTGTAAGTAAACACGGACCTCCGTTCTGTGAGGGGGGAAGGGCTGTGATCACAGCCTTCCTCTACATGGAGGCTGTGATCACTTCCCTTCCCCAGCTAGGGCAGTCTCCACACAGTTAGAACACGCCCAGGGAACACAGTTAACCCTTAGAGCGCCCCTGCAGGTTAACCCCTTCACTGCCAATGGCATTTACATAGTAATCAGTGCATTTTTATAGCACTGATCGCTGTATAAATGCCAATGGTCCCAAAAAAGTGTCAAAATGGTCCGACATGTCCGCTGAAATATCACAGTACTGCTAAAAGTCGCAGATCACCGCCATTACTAGTAAAAAATTTAAAAAAAAATAAAAACCCCAGAAATGAATTCTCATCATCTGTAAACGCGACCACTTTTGCGCAAACCAATCAATAAACGCCAATTGCGATTTTTTTTTTTATCACAAATATGAGGAAGAATATAAATCGGCCAAAACCGATGAAAAAAAAAGTTTTTTTATATTTTTTTTTTGGATTTGTATTTTAGCAAAAAGTAAGAAATTTGGGTTTTGTCGCAGAACCCAGAAAATGATTGTTGATTTCCCGGGCTATAGGAAGACCAAACACTCAATTTATTTAACACCAGTAATCTAATCCCAAGTGGAATATGAATTCATGTATACAGGCAGTCCCCGAGTTACAAACATCTTACTAACATATGTGAGAACATTGAGAGAAAAACTACCCCTAGGAAGGTAAATTAACTCCTGTAAGACTTATTATGGGGAAAAAGATGTCTCCATTGAAGCTTTATCACCAATCCTTGTTTCCACAGCAATTTAATATTTCCAAAATCAAATTGTCACAGGGACAGAAAGTAAGGTGAAATCTTCTGAACAGGGGCACAGACAGCAAAACAGTGGTGTTAACCCCTTTTAAAAACATATACATGAATACATATTCTACTTTGTATTAGATTACTTTGTATCTTTCCCCACAGTTTGTTACTTACAACAGCATATGCATGAGTTCCAAATTTATTACGATATATGAGTTAGATATATCACCTACTGTTGGTAACATTTAACCACTTCCCGACCACCTGCCGCAGTTATACTGCGGCAAGGTGGTCGGATAGCGCAAACTGCCATCATTGTACATCGGTTCATGCATGAGGTATAGCAGGCACGCACCGCGGGAGCTCGCCCGTGGGTCCGGCGGACTCGATGTCTGCTGGTGACCTGCGATTGCCCCATATAGAAGCAAAACAGAGATCTGCCTTTGTAAACAAGGTGGATCCCCATTCTGCCAGATGACATGGCAGAGATCTTCTGTTCCCAGTGATCAGGAACAGCAATCTCTGTCATGTCCCAGTAAGCCCATCTCCCCTACAGTTAGAACACACCCAGGGAATACACTTAACCCCTTGATCGCCCCCTAGTGTTAACCCTCCCTGCCAGTGTCATTTTTACATTGATCGCTGCATTTTTATAGCACTGATAAAAGTAATAATGTCACTGGTCCCCAAAAAGTGTCATTTGGGTCAAATTTGTCCGTCGCAATGTCGCAGACCCGCTAAAAATTGCAGATCACCGCCATTACCAGTAAAAACAAAAGAAAAAAATAAAAGTCCCTAAATCTATTCCATAGTTTGTAGATGCAATATCTTTTGTGCAAACCAATCAATATATGCCTATTGCAATTTTTTTTAAATATGTAGAAGAATATATATCGGCCTAAACTGATGAATAAATATGTTATTTTATTTTTTTTTGGATATGTATTATAGCAGAAAGTAAAAAAATATATATTTCTTTTCAAAATGATCACTCTTTTTTTGTTTATAGCGCAAAAAATAAAAACCGCAGAGGTGATCAAATACCTTTGGATATCATTGGAAATACCCCATTGAAGGTAGATTTTCTGTCTCCTGGATATCCATTTGACTGCACTGAACCCACTTTCTTGTGGAGTTGTTTGTAAAGACATCCAGTGGCAACTGGTGAAATTTTAGGATGGGGGGTGCCAGACCCTGCCCTTCCTTTTTGACCCCTCCCCCTTCTCATAAGCCCCATCCCTTATAGATTCCACCCACTGTGTCAGGAGTATACAGCCCAGCATCACTAGATGTTATACAGCATTGCATGTGTTCCAAATTTATTATGATATATGAGTTAGATAAACAACCTACTGGCGCATGCGTAGCAGCCCCTGAGATGGACGCGTGATCAGGGAGCTCCGTTCCATCCCGGCCACAAAGGATGCCCAGCAGCCATACAGAGACAGCCGCGGCCTTGGGGGTGACATCAATAAGGCGAGTACCCGAGGAGTCCGCACATGACTACCTGCTCAGCTTGGAGGGCCCCGGGGGACATTTTTGCCGCAAACTCTCCTGGAACAAAGTCATCCAATATGGCAGCTATGCCGCAAGTCCAGTCCTCGCTGTCCTCTCCGCTCCCCTGGCAATTAAGCCCAACAACAACTTCAGAGACAGACTCTAATAGACTTTCCCTAGGAGCCTTGCACGGGGTAATTCCCTCACTCCTATGGAGGCCTGCAGCCCGCATTTGCAGGACGTTATGCCCCACACTCCGGGCAGCCCAGACACAGCCCAGATGATGGCTTCTATGTTCAGCAAGTTTGCTGATTTGCTTGACCGGGGTCTCAGAAACACAGCAGCCAAAATCACAGCGGATATTAGGGCAGACCTGATGACCATAGGTACCAGAATAGAGATGGTGGAGACCAAGCTGGATGCAACGATTGATCGTACTAATCAGAACACCGAACAAATTCAGGACCTCCAGGCCCAACTGGAGTCTGCTCTATTGAAACTTGGTGATTTGGAGAACAGAATGTTCTTGAATCCTTCAAGAACATTCTGGAGACAGTATTAGACTTCCTGAAATTCCTCCTCCCGGATTTACCATCACATAAATTGGAGCTGGACAGAGCCCATGGGTCCCTTAAGCCCCCCAGATTGGATGGCCTCCCCAGAGATGTTGTTGTTAAACTCCATTATTTCTCTACTAAGGAGAATCTGATACGGGCCTCCAGGAACATGCCCAAAATTACCTTCCAAGGTCACGATTTGCAAATTTTTGCCGATCTCTCGCCTCTCACCATTCAGAAAAGGAGATCCTTTAAGACACTTTTGACTGTTCTCACTAAACACCAGCTCAAATATTGGTGGCAGTTCCCATTTGGGCTCAAGTTTGCATACAAGGCTAAATCTTACTCCTTCTCCTCCTTTGTTGAGGGGGAAAAGATCCTGATACAACTTGGTTTGCTCAGTTTGGATCCCCCATCTGCCCAATCTGCTCCTGGCCCTGCTTCTGCCAAATGACAACTTCCCAACAGCCCTCTTACTCGCGTATGGGAAAAGAAACAAACTAAGAAGTCCAGGGAAACCATTCCACCATGATAACTGTACTTGAGTTGCTTCCTTTTTCTCACCAATTGTTGCAGTTTGTTCCTAGGGTGACTGTGCCTTATCAGGCTGGACTTCTATGGACTGGTCATCTTCATTTAGGAAGAATGGCTTTGAGAGTTTCAGAGGCTCTCTGTTGGGGCTCCCCACTGCTACCCTCTGCGGAGGGGTCTGCACCTATGTAAAGAGCTAAAATGTCCAACTATCCTCCCTCTTTCCAACAAGGGGGGGCTGCCTGAGGGCGCTGGAACTTCTTATGGGGACCTCTCTCCTACTGCAAAAGTCTCACAAGTTTCACTGTTCCTTGGTTATACTTGTTTTATGGTTCTCTTATACTTGAAATGGGTCCTCACTGTTATACAGCTACTCATTTGCCATATGGCTCTTGCTTTATCTGTTTTGTATATTGTGGAGTTGTTCTGTGTTATATGTATAATGTATGTCTCATCATCCTCCCCTTAGCCTTATGCCACCCCTGGGTGCCCGCTCTGGTCGTTCCCGGGGCCCTCCCTCCTTTGGGGGTGGGACCAGGCGCGACCATGGTGGGCAAGACGCAGAGGGCTTGCTACTAATTTTATAGGCTCTGTTTTATTGAGGGGGGTTTCTTTCTCTCTTTCCCTTCACTCAGGAAGGAGGGAGAGAATGTTTTATTTTTATAGCTATTTCTGGGCGTCCTTGTAGTGGATGGATTCTCCATGCCCCTCACCCTGAATCCGTGAGATGGTATTTTTCCCTCTCCCGGGCGGGGTGGTTGCCTCAATTTTAGAGGCGACAACAATCCAAAGCTACCCAGGGCAGGAAGATCTTTGGATCTCCTGCTCTGGAGGGTCACTTGACCCGTCTTCTCTTTTCTCTTTTTTCTTACACTCTTTTCTCCTTTTCTAAACTCTATGTGTTTTGCAGTTGCCATTGAGAGGCCTCGGAGGGTGTTCATAGCTACTCTACCAGTTCTTGCTATGTGCCACGGAGAAACATTCCCGCTCCCACGACCGGATAAGGTAGGCCCCGGACGGCTAGCATCCTCTTCCCCTCCTTGTGACCATGGCTTCCACTGAGACGCTCAAAATACATTTAAGGGTTGTTTCCCACAACACACAGGGACTTAACTCACCGACCAAACGTAAAAAGGCCTTCCAAACCTTCTTTTCTAACAAAATAGATGTGATCCTTCTACAGGAAACACATTTCTCGAGCATGTTTCAGCCTCCCTTTTTGCATGCTAAATTTCCCAACTTCTATCTTGCCAATACCCCAGATAAGACTAGAGGAGTTGCAGTCCTCTTTTCACACAAATCCAAGTTCTCCCTTCGAGAGCTATATAGAGATCCTAAAGATAGATTTATTCTTGTTAAAGGCACGCTAGGTGGGGTCACATACTCTTTTGTTTCATTCTATGCGCCTAACACGGGGCAAACCCGCTTTTTTAAATCAATGTTCTCAACACTGTCTCCTAGACTTGAGGGTATTATCATATATGGTGGTGACTCAAATGTGGCATTTGACTTGATGTGAAAGCTATAAATTTAGCGGGAGAAGCCATATCACTGTTCTACAATCATCTTCAAACTGTGTGTGAAAAGTATAAATTAGCGGGAGAAGCCATATCACTGTTCTACAATCATCTTCAAACTGTGTGTGAAAAGTATAAATTAGCGGGAGAAGCCACAGCAGTGTTCTAAAATATGGAACAATAATATGGCTCTCTGTGCGGCTGGAAGAACAGTAATATGGCTCTATCCCCCTGCCATAGGCTTTTCCCATACACTTTGAAGATGATTTTAGAACACTGCTATGGCTTCTCCCGCTAATTTATACTTTTCACACACAGTTTGAAGATGATTGTAGAACAGTGATTTGGCTTCTCTCGGCTAATTTACAGTTTTCACACACAGTTTGAAGATGATTGTAGAACAGTGATATGGCTTCTCCCGCTAATTTATAGTTTTCACACACAGTTTGAAGATGATTGTAGAACAGTGATGTGGCTTCTCTCGCTAATTTATAGTTTTCACACACAGGTTGAAGATGATTGTAGATTAGTGATATAGCTTCTCCCGGCTAATTTAGACTTTTCTCACACAGTTTGAAGATGGTCCACATCCACCTCCATTTTTGATTTTTTTAAGTGATTTTAGTTTAAAAATGCTTTTAAGTTATTTCCCTGTCCCCATTTCTTTGTAGGGCACTTGTCTGACCCTTACCCCCATTTTCCTTCCTTTTGCAGACCTCTAGGACTTTCCAGGACTTTGTTAGAGCAATTTTGCAAACTTTTATTAAATTACCAGAACCCCGGACCCGAACCCGGACTTTTGTTTTGAAAAGTTCGGGTCCCGGACACCCAAAAGTTCAGTACGGACCCGAACTTTACAGTTCAGGTTCGCTCAACTCTAGTCTCAGGCCTTCGGGTTAACTATGATAAATCCCTGGAGCTTAAAGTGGAGTTCCACCCACAATTTCAACCCCTCACCAATCAAGCCTAAATAGGTCACATACAAACAATTGGCACATACATTTTTTTTGTAAGGACTTACATGGTTCTTGTAAAATCTTTGTGGCAGGTACATCTTACTCGGACGCAGCCCGCCGCGTCATTTCCGGTATGCAATGTCTCCTGGGATCAATCCCAGGAGACAATAGGCATTTCCCGGTCATAGCATTGCGTTACTTCTAAATAGGAAATGAAGCGATGCGAGTCATCGCCCGGCCGGCGCCATCTTTAAAAAGGGTAGCCAGCCCTTTGTTTTGCTATTATTTATGTGAACGTTCGTTCGTGGCAGATTCGGCGGATTCAGTTCCAGCATTATTGAGGATTGCAGTTGCAGAGCTAAATCAGCTCTGTTATCAGAGCCTAGGGGGATAGCACAAGGGGGCAATTATAAGGGGGCAATTATGAAGGTGCAATTATGAGGGGGCA
>BLSH010460763.1:507247-520632 GCA_018402905.1 Glandirana rugosa
ACGAAGATCGTTGTTTGAATAGAGAAATGAGGATATTAGTTGACTACGACTTTTTTCCAAACTGACTCATTCGACCGTAGAGTACAACCACGAAGAGGTCGTACATCCGGGTGCTGGTGTGTACCCTAGGTCCCAGGTTCGGTAGATAAAGAAAAAGGAGAAAGATAACCGTGAAGACAGGAGGGTATTGGACGAAAATAACCATGGTTAACAGTCAGAGACTTCTTATTGTGACGGTAACCTAATGAAGAGTGATCTCAACTCACTTGGAAACCTTCAAGTCCAAGACGACCAGGCAGGCTTGAAGCACTGTTTCAGGCCCAGGCCCAGGCATCAGTTGATTATAGGAGTAAAGAGATAAGTTTGTTGCTAGAAGCATTAATAATGTTCAAAACTTTGGTGGTGTTGTCCTTAGCTTCCCTGTTTGGAATATATGTTAAAGTCTATTATGACATCGCAATGCCCCCCAGAAGTTCCTAAAATTATGGCAACCATGGTTGGAATCGCCGGGCTTAGCCCCAATGCAGCTGGTCAGGGAAAGACTTCTTCAAGGGTAACATAATTGCATACTACATGGAGAAAATGTTTCATTAAGGAAATCCAGAGACTTACTTTAGGTGCCGCAACGCCAGGGACTACCTATTACTTTGAGAACCACGTTTCGTAATTTCATAGTTTTAGTAAAGTTAGAAATGTCACAGATTATTATTTCTAATATAGCAAACACACAAGTGAAAGACTAATGTACACAATCAATTCTATGTTTAATATGAATATGCCATGTAATACTGTGCTGAAATATATGTCAGTTGACCTCTTGTTAAGAGTTGATTATATCACAATAAAAACTTTGTTTTTCTGATTAAAAAAAAAAGTCTATTATGAACATGAGAAACCACAGGGTGGCTATGTGGAGACTCATCTACTCTCCCAGCACTGTATAATTGACTTGATCAGGATGTATGATTTTGGACATGTGTGGGACGAGATGATTATAAAACATTTTTGTAAATATGTTAGTGTCCCCATTAGAAAGACATATGGACTGATAATTGGGACAAGAGAAAGAATTATTTTTATCCCTAGAGATGATTGTCTGTAATGTGTGCTCCAAAGGAGTCTATGGGCTGTTGATGACAATCAGAGAGTGAGTTTAAAGGTGAGGTGACCTCAGGAGCAAGATGGATTTGGAAAGACTTGTAATATTTTAGGGAAAAGTTATCAGGGCCTGGGCTTTATTTGGGGACATGGAAACCTGTATTTCACCATTGCTATACTGTATAAGAGAGACATCATAGTCCATGAAGCAATTGGCAATCCCACAGTGTATTGAGTGTAAACTATATATATCAGTGCATTCGGGGGTGTATGGTATATAGTACACTACTTGACGTGGTGTCTTAAAATATATACAGTCTAGTATATATATATATATATACACACACAATGTATTGAGTGCACACTATATATCAATGCAAATTTGTATAGATACCCTTAGGTTGGGATTTTTAAAGGCACAAAAAGCAGGTATAGTAAAAATATAATCTTTATTTATTACAAAAATTAAAATTGTAAAAATTATAATCAAGTGAACAGGAATAAATGTTATAAACAAATAGAATAGACCAATTAGCAAAACAGATGCACAAGACCTAATGCATTTCGGCACATATCGACCTTCATCAGAGGTGTTATCTTGTACAAAGTAGGTCACATAATTCTGAAATATAAGAAAACAGGGTGAAATATCACGCTTGTCAAGGAACAACTGTTGTCAATAGAAATAACTTTGTATTCTTATCACCATACCTATTCCAAAAGTGAAGAGTAGGTATCCCAGAACTGGGAAGGAAAAACGCTTTTAGAATAGGTATGGTGATATAATTATGGATGATGGCATGTGGATGGCTGCAACACTGGGACCTCTCTATAATATTCTATATATCAATGCAGTCGGGGTGTACATACAGTGTAAAGTACACTTGACGTGGTGTCTTAAAATATATACAGTCTATTATATATATATATATATATATATATATATATATATATATATATATATATATCACACACACACACACATACAGCGTATTGAGTGTACACTATATGTCAGTTCACTCGGGGGTGTATGTACAGTATATAGTACACTTGACGTGGTGTCTTAAAATATATACAGTCTCCAAAGGGAGGGGATAATGCTCTTCTTCAGTATGTCACAGTACATGTTGGCATTCATGGTTCCCTCAATGAACTGTAGCCCCCAGTGCCGGCAGCTCATACAAGTTTGCCTTCCAATGCTGCTTGCAAAGCAGCCTATTCCACCTTCCTCCTTGTCCACAGTTACTCCTTCTGTAGCCCCACCATCATGCACAGAGGAGTCACCAGAATTATTCAACCATAGTATTGTTTACATGCTGATGGAGGATGCGCAGAAATATAAAGGCTCCAATGTTGGTTCTCAGGTTGAGGAAGGGAGTAGTGTGAGCCTAGAGACAGGGGGTGATGCAGAAGGACAAGAAACTAGCAGCCATATTCCCCCAGCTGCAGCATACTGCCAAGTTTGCTCCAGTGACAAGGAGGGAGGGGATGATGAGGACATGGACTGTATTTTGCTGCCTGAGAGAAGAGAGGAGGAAAGTGAGGAGGAGGCACAACTCCAACAAGGCAGGATGTCCTCCAGGGGCCAGCTGAAGGGCAGCCACCCAATTGCATCAGACCACAGAGCTCCACAGGTGCAGGGCACTGCTGGCTCCCCGTTGACTTTCAAAAATTCTTTGACATGGGCATTTTTCAACACATGTGTAGTAGATCGCACCGTTGCTATTTGCAATCTATGTCTGAATCGGGTCAAGAGTGGCCAGAACTCCAGCTGCTTGGGCACTAGAGTCTTGACAAGACATGTGACGACCAGCCATGCAGTCCGTTTGCAACAGCACCTGAAAAACCCACACCAGAAAACAAGGCGGACTTCTCCTTGCTCCTCATCTGGGATCTCATCCCCTTCTATACCTCCAGTCCTCTCCAAAACCTGCACTGCAGGAATGAAGGTCTAGCAATGCATGCCACAAGTACTTGCAGCCAATCTGCTAGCAGTACACCGCCAGGTGAATTCAGCAGGCAAATATCCCTACCCCAGTTGCTAAAATGTAAAAAAAATACTGTCCCAGCCATCCACATGCTCAGCATCTTAATGCTAGCTTGGCCAAATTACTAGCACTCCAACTGCTGCCCTTTCAGCTTCAGCTGCCCCCTTTCATGAATTTGTGGAATGTTCTGTCCCACAATGCCATGTTCCCAAAATAAATTTATTTTTAAGGCCATTCCAGCTCTCTACCATCATGTGGAAGGCAATGTTTTGGTCTCGTTGGACAGGGCGGTCAGCAGCAGGGTTCATATTACCGCAGACTCATGGTCCAGCAGGCACATTCAGGGATGTTACCTTTCCTTCACAATGCACTGGGTAACTCTGCTGGCAGCTGGGAACGATGCAGGACAGGGTTCAGTGTTGAAGCTAGTTCCGCCACCACGCCTCCAAAAAGCTGGTGGTGATTTTTCCACATCCACCTCCTCCACCCCCTCCTCTTCTTCTACCTCTGTGGCCTCTTCTGCAGAATTTTCCTCTGAACCTGCAGTGCTCCTATAGTGTTCAAGGGGCTACGCAAGCAGTCAGGCTAAAAGATGGCATGCGGTGCTTGAGTTAGTCCGTCTTGGGGACAGAAGCCACACTGGGGCAGAGATTCTGTCAGCTCTGTGGGGGCAGGCTCAGAAATGATTGACACCATGGCAGCTTGAGCCAGGAATGGTTGTATGTGACAATGGCACAATCCTTCTCTCTGCCCTCTGACAGGGACACTTGACACATGCTCCATGCTTGGCACACGTCTTGAATTTGGTGGTGCAGCGTTTGCTTTTTTTTTCTAATTATGATTTTTATTGAAAAAAAGAATCATAGCATAAAGCATACATGTTAATACACTTGACATGTCATAAAGGAATGAAACATGGATTCCTCAAGTGTGATGAATACAACTTTTCCAGCAATTGTCATGACATAAGGACATGGCTTAGAGAGGCAATTGAATTAGATGTGGTAATGATATTTTTCAACATTTTCAGAGGAAAAAAAAGGGGGAGAAAGGGAGATGTGGTCGTGGGAACAGAAGAAGAAGAAGGGGGGGGGGGATGAAAAATGACTGTGTGTGTAGCCTTGCATAGCTTTGGGTATTGAAAACAAATATAGTATCACACCAGGGTTACTGAATCAGAATTACCCAGAGAACAGCTCACATAACCAGTAGGGTTTAATTTTACTTGCCGTATGTACCATATTCCGATTGGTCCCATGAGTCCCAGACCTTAAAGAATCTAGAGACCTCGTCATTCACTGTAGCTGTCATATATTCCATTTTGCGGATTTCCCTTATACTCTGTAAGAGTTGACTTTTGAAAGGAGTAGTAGAGCTTAACCAAAGTGTCGGTATACATCTTTTGGCAGCCAAGAGTATGTAGGATTCTAGTTTGTTTAAAGATTTGCCTGCACCCTCGAATGGCAAGCCCACGAGGCAATACAGGGGGTCCAGCGGTGCCTCCCTCTCCATAATCTGCTGGAGAAGGGACACCACCGTCTCCAAAAAGGGAACAATTCATCCACACTTCCAAAAGATATGAAACAGGGTGCCCCTCTCCTCTCCACATCGCCAGTACAATGGAGATAGGGAGGAGTCCTGATGGTGCACAATGTCAGGGGTCCTATACCAAAACATTAACACCTTGATGGCTGTCTCTTTCTGTGCCACACATCTAAACACCCCATTTGAGGCTGCCCATATTCTAGTCCACTCAGGAAGTGGTATGGTTTCTTGAAGGATAGAGAACCATTTCCTCATGTAGTTGTGCATATCTTCTGCCATTGGAGGTGTATCTTGGAGAATTTTGAATAGTGAAGATGTGAGGTGCAGTTGAGAGGTGCCTTGAGCACAAAGTTGTTCAAATGTGGTGGGTTTGGACAGGGTCAGCGAGGGGGTGATCATTGAAAAATAGTGCTTCATTTGCAAGTATGAATATAACATATGCCTAGGCAATTGCTATTTTTTTTGTAGGTCCAGGAAGGTAAGTAATTTACGAGTGACTGGGTGGACCAAGTGGCGAAGCTGAAATAATGTAGCCTGGGACCACAGCTCCATTCCTTTATGTGACAAGCTATCAGGTATGTGTGGATTGAAAAGTATATTCGACAGGGGCAGGTGTGGCGAAGAAAGAGAGAACCTCACAGAGCATTGTTTCCATCCCTGCAATGTAGAGAGCATGGGCGCTGAACACAGATCCAAAAGCCTGGGGTCGTGTTGAGGAAATGGGGTCCATATAAGAGTGCAAGCGTGACCTGGGTAAATGGAGCCCATTGCTATCTCAATCCACCTATTTGGTGCCATCCGGGCAGTCCAGGAGGCTATCGGCCCTAGGTGGGATGTGTAATAATACTTAAGAACATCCAGGGGGGCCCCTAGGCCCCCCCGGTTCTTAGGAGCAAAAATGACTGAACCAGCTGTGTGGTGGGCACCCCCTTTCCATATAAACTCCAGAAATCTACGCCTAAGCCACTTGAGCTCAGACATAGGTACCTGAACAGGGAGTTTTTTGAAATAATACAGTAGCTTTGGCATAATAATAATTTTTAGAACATTTATCCTCCCTAGCCAGGAGATGGGGTACAAGTTCCAGCCTTTCATCAACTCATTAATTTTGGAGAACAAAGGAGTGTAGTTTGCCTGGTACAAGGATGAGTATGTGTTTGTTATTTGTATTTCCAGATATTTCAAGGATTGTGAGCACCATCGATATTGATATGTTTTCTGGAGAGAGGCTAAGTCGTCAGGTGGAACATGTAGGGGAAGAGCCTCTGTCTTAGATGTATTGATTTTGTAACCCAACCAGGAGCTAAATTGGGACAAAAGGGCATGCAGATTGGGCAGTGATGTAAAAGGATGAGTCAGTGTCAGCAAAACATCATCTGCAAATAATGACAGCTTATATTCTCTTTGTCTCATTGGGACTCCCTTTATGTCTGGATGTACCCTCACAACAGCTGCCAGGGGCTCTAGACATAAGACAAAAAGTAAGGGTGACAGGGGGCAACCCTGCCTAGTACTGTTTGACATCTTAAAGGTCCTTGAGACGAAAGAGGACAGCTGTACCTGGAAGGACGGTTCTGAATACAGTGCCCGCAGCGCTGCTATAAATATATGGCCTTTGAAGCCATATTTAGCCAATGCTTTGAACATATAGGGCCAACTTAGCCTGTCAAAGGCCTTTTGAGCATCTAAGCTTAAGATTATTGCTGGACGGTGGACCCTATTAAGCATGGCTATGAGGTTACTAGTTCGTCTGGTGTTGTCTCCAGCATGTCCGGATGGGATGGGACAAAACCCACCTGATCCCTATCTACAAGTTTAGGAAGCAGCTGCGAAAGTCAGTTGGCTAATATCTTTGTACAAATTTTGTAATCCGAATTTAACAGTGAAATTGTCCTGTACTTATCAGGTGCAGTGGTGTCTTTCTCGGGTTTCGGTATAACTGTAACATATGAGTGTAAAAAGGAGGAATGGGGAAGTTTTCCTCACAGAAGGGAATTATATAAGGACTAGAGTTGATCGAACCTCTGGAAGTCCGGGTTCGGCAGGTTCGGCTGAACTTCAGGACAAAGTCTGGGTTCGGGTCCGGACTTGACCCGAACTTTGACCCGGACCCCGAACCCCATTGAAATTAATGGGGACCCGACTTTTTAGACACAAAAATGGCTGTAACAAAGTCCTGGCAAGTCCTAGAGGTCTGCAAAAGGAAGGGAAATGGGGGTAAGAGTTGGACAAGTGCCCTACAAAGAAATGGGGATAAGGAAATAACTTAAAATAATTTTTACGCTAAAATCACATAAAAAAAATCAAAAATGGAGGTGGATGTAGAGTTAGAGGTTGAGGAGGCGGTGAAAGTGGCGGTGGAGGAGGAGGCAGCCAACACTGTTTTTTTATTTTTGTGCAAGAAATCATCTCCAAGTTGTACAGGGAAATTTTCCAGCTGTTGCTTTAAGGGAAAGATTATTGTTCTAAAATCATCTCCAAGTTGTATAGGAAAAGTTTATTCTAGCCGCATAGAGCCATATTAGTGTAATAAAATCATGTCCAAGCTCCATTCACTAAATGTATTGTAGCTGCATAGAGCCATATCAGTGCTGTAAAATCATGTCTAAGCTCCATTCACTAAGTGTATTGTAGCCGCATAGAGCCATATTAGTGTTATAAAATCATGTCCAAGCTCCATTCACTAAGTGTATTGTAGCCGCATAGAGCCTTATTACAATCACAATACACTTAGTGAATGGAGCTTGCAGATGATTTTAGAACAATAATCTTTCCTTTAAAGCAACAGCTGGAACCTTTCCCTGTACAAGTTGGTGATGATTTTAGAAGAATAATCTTTCCCTTAAAGCAACAGACTCTACCTAGTCCAGTCAGATCGTTCTGTGCAGCAGGATGAGGTCTGCAATCTGTCCCTCAAAGCAGCAGTACTAGTATCTCTCCCTAGTCCACAATCAGATCGTTCAGTAATGCAGGATGAGATGTTCTGCAATCTGTCCCTCACAGAGCCAGCAGCATCCTCTCCCTAAACTATCCTGAGAGCATATGACATGCAGCACAGTGACTCCAGCCCCATATAGAGGCTGGGTCACATGGTGCACTGGCCAATCACAGCCATGCCATTAGTAGGCATGGCTGTGATTGTTTCTCAGGGAAAACCAGTGAAACACTTGTTGATTGGCTGCCCTTGGCAGCTATTCAACACAAGTAAAAAAATACCAGAACCCCGGACCCGAACCCAGACTTTTTTTGAAAGTTCGGTACGGACCCAAACTTTACAGTCCAGGTTCGCTCAACACTAATAAGGACAATAGATGGGGTGCTAAGATGGAGTGGTAGCTTTTGTAGTATGAATAAGGCAGGCCATCCGGGCCAGGAGATTTACCCGTGGGCAGTTTCTTAACAGTATCTGACAACTCTTCTACTGTGATTTCAGCGTTCATTAGCATAAGGACTTCTGGGGACAATTGGGGCATGTTTATATCCTTAACAAACTCCTCTAGGTCCCATTTGTCAAAGGGGGGATGAGGAGTTTGGATTAGGCAGTTGTAAATTTTATGATAATAATCCCCAAAAATTGTAGTCATTGTTTGGGGGCAGTGTGTGGAGGTACCATTTAAATGGTTGAGAAAGTCAGGGAATGTGTAGAAGGGGCGGGGGTTAAGTCTGGCTGCTAATATTTTGTGAGGCTTATTGGCATATGCATAAAATTTTTGTTTTGCCCAAAGTAAAGACTTGTCTATATCAGTCATTGCCAATGATTTCAGTTGGTTGAATATGGAGATCACCACATGGAGGCGGGTGACTGTGGGGGAGGCCATGAGAGTCCTCTCAGCTTTTTTTAATTTAGTCAACAGAGCTGCTCTCTGGGCAGCTGCATCTTTTTTTAATCTAGAACCTTCTGCAAATTCATTGCCCACGAAAATAGGCCTTATGGACCTCCCACAGGTTAGAGATCTCCGACACCGAACCTTCATTAATCTGGAAACATTAAGTCAGGGAGTTGGCTAGTCTTTCCTTAGTTTCCAGGTGGCTAAGAAGTGATTCATTAAGTCACCAGTGGCATCTCTTTGAATAGGTCTGAGTCAGCATAAGATCTAGGGTAGTCGGAGCATGATCCGACCACGAAATCTGGCCAATTTCCGATGCTATGACATTATTTAAAAGGGGGGCTGAGACAAAGAAATAGTCTAATCTAGAAAACATTTTGTGGGGCGGGGAGAAAAAGGAGAATTGCTGGCCAGTAGGATGTTTAATCCTCCACGTGTCATACAGACGTTGTTCCCTGATAATTTTTCTAAAAGATGTGGCTAAAGATTTTGTCTGGGGGGGTGGGCCTAGTCGGGTCAGATGTCTTCTATCCAGAGGGGGAGAAAATACATTAAAATCCCCACCTACTATCTTCAAGGGATTAGCAAAGCGTTCTAGTATCTCAAAAGCTTCCATAAAAAATTTCACCTGCCCCGTATTTGGTGCATAGATGTTCATTAGTGTAAATGAGGCAGAAGCAAATCTACAATCCAGGATGACAAATCTACCCTGAGGATCCAAAAAGGATGATCAAAGGACAGGAGCGCCTGATCAATACCGCCACCCCTGCCCTACCCGAGGCGTCTGATGCTAGAAAGGGCAAGGGAAAATGTTTTGATGCAAATTTGAGCGAACCTCCAGATTTAAAGTGCGTCTCCTGGATTAGGACCACATCAGCCCCTGAAGACCTAATTTCCTTTAGAGCTAGCCATCTTTTCCTAATGGAATTTAGGCCTTTGATGTTATAAGAAACAATTTTTAAAGCCATGTTTGAAAAACACAGTTAAGCCAATATAATGCAACAAAAGAGGGGATACCCCCATTGGTGTATACCATCAGCATCAAGCATAAGTCTACAGTCAAATGTTTGTTAGAGGTGGCCATTGGTAACAGGTCCAAAGAAACCAAAGTTAGCGTATCAATTAGAGTCCGGGTCGGCCAAAAGCAAAGTCAAAAAAGGAAAAAAAAACTGAAAAAAAAGGAAAAAATTGCAACACACAAAAGAAACTGGAAGACCGCAGTTCTGAACCTGAGTAACAGCCCCAGGATGGAGAGAGACGCATGATGAGTCCAGCAGGGGGGATTCCACGGAGAGACAATTCCCGCTCCCGACTTAGTGGACTTACACTTTTCTGTTCTTTCTTAGAAGAGACCAAATGGGAGACTCCTGTATAGCATTGTCTTAAGGATAAAACGTTGTAAACTTATAACTTGGGGCTAAAAGCCAACGGTGAAAAAAGTGCAGAGAGAGCTGAGCTCTCGGTTTAGGGCCAGCATCCAACCGGCCTTACAGATGATGCACCGCAAATTGTTCAGGGCCCCCTCAAGTTGGTGGTCTATTGTTCTGAGAACGTTGAGGAGTGGCAGAGAAGGTTCTTCTTCAGCCTCTAACCGGGGTCCAGATCCTGGATGGGGTTCCCAGGGCTCGTGGGGTAGAAGGCAGTGGTTGTATGTCCTCAGCTAGTAGTGGCGGAAGACCTAGGTTTTTAATGAAGGCATCACCCTCTTGAATGTCCCGCATGAAATGTTGGACCCCATCCTTCATGACACTGAGGCGGAAGGGGAAGCCCCAGTAATAAGGAATTTTGTGAGATTGTAGATGCGATGTTATCGATCTCAGAGAGCGTCTTTTTGCCAATGTGATGGGGGAAAGGTTGCTGTATATGTGGACTCTATCTCCTTTATAATCAACATGATAGCAGTTGCGGATGGCTTGGGTGAGAGCTTACTTGCTTTCATAATAGTGAAATCACACCACAATATCTCTCGGTCTGGCCCCTGCAGGGGGTTTGGGGGCCAGAGATCTATGGGCTCTGTCCAGGCACCAATCAATATCTGCTATATCAAGTGTGATGGTAATAAACAGGCCCAAAAGATAGGATCTCATATTTTTATCACTCACTTTTTCCGTGACCCCTCTGATCCGCAGATTCTGGCGTCTTTTCCTGTTTTCAAGGTCTTCTTGATGAATTTGGAGTTGGGAAACCGTATGCTTGAGAGATGCATTTTCTTCCTCCAGGGCCTGAAGATAGTTAGTAATTTCATCAAACTTAGTCTCTAGCACATCTGTACGTTCCCCTATTTGATCTAGCTCCCCCCAGTTCTTGTGACAGCTTGTTAATTTATTGGGCTTTATTGTGTGTTATGTTATGAAGCAAGGCTTGGAGTTTATCATCCAGCATTTCAGGGGTTAAAACAGCAAGGCGTTCAGACAAGGGGGGTCCGGTGGCGGCTATCCATTATCTCCACGCCGCGCCCCTGCTCGGCCGGGCCGGCTATTGTATTTGAGGCCGGGGATTCGGGCCTAGTGAGGAAGCATTCCATTCCCAGACCAGGCCGTGGCTCTGATCTTGATCGGGGGCGGTTTTTGATCCCCAATTTTCACCATCAGGTAATTTGGGCTGTGAGGGGGTAGCCCACTTACCCCTGGAGCAGTTTGGCAGCAGATGTAGCTTACCAGGGGCTGCCGAGAGCAGGATCAGTCAGGAGCTCTCCTAGTGTGTGTCTGCCATTTCCAAGAGCCGCGCATGCGCCCCCGATGCAGCGCTTCTTGACCAGGTACCCAGGCTTACCAGATATCCTGAGGCAGGTTGGAAAAGTCTGTGGTCATTTCCAGCGTTCATACAATGCCAGTGCCCGGGTGGCTGACATTCATTGGGAATTCAACCTGCCCACAAACCGCCTCATTTGTGACATGCCCACCAGTTGGAACTTAACATTGGCAATGCTCCAGCGGCTGAAAGCACAGCAGAGGGCCATCAATGAGTACCTCTGTGAGCATGGCACCAGGATAGGCTCAGGGGAGCTTGGCTTCTCTTCCCCACGTCATTGGCTACTGATCAATGATGCATGACCTGTCCTGTCATCATTTGAGGAGGCCACAGTGCATGCATCAGTGACACTGTCCCTCTAATATTCCTTCTAGAGCACACGCTTCATGAAATCATGGACAGGGCACTTGAGGCAGAACAGCGGGAGGAAGAGGAGGACTTTCTTTCCTCTCAAGGCCCCCTTTATGCAGAGAGCATTCCTGCAAAACACACAGGAGGAGGATTATTGTGTCAGCATGGATGTGGAGGATAACACGCAGCAGTCTTCAAGGGATCATGGTTTTCAGTCCCCAGAAACCCAAGGAGTTGTACATGGCTGGGAGGAGGTAGTTCCTGATAATGTCATCCTCGGTGACCCAGAGGACACTCCTCAAACTTACGCTGCATGGGCTTTCTGATTCTGAAAAGCCTGCTAAAAGACCCTATGATTCACGGTATCAAGGAGAGGGATCATTACTGGCTGGCAACCCTTCTTGATCCACTTTAAAAGGGTAAAGAGGTCATCCTGCCTGCGCAGAGGGAGCAGAGGATGAAACATCTTCAGGATACCTTGAAGAAAAGTTTGTGCAATGCCTTACTAGACCTTGAGAGGCTACCATGTCCTGGTGCTGGGCAATGTGTTTCTGAAGCTTCGGTAGTTCAGAGGCAGAGCGGTGGAGAAGGTGGCTGCCTGACCGATGCCTTTAAAAAAAATTTCAGTCCTCAGCACCCAGGCCTGATAGGTTCAAGCAACCATCATCAGCGTCTGTATTATAAGGTGCAGGAATATATAGGGGCAAGAGCAGATTTGAAGGCCTTTCCAACTGAGCATCCCCTGAGCATAGGTAAGGACGGGGCCATTCAGTGATGTAACAGAGTGACTCCACCCCTTCTGACGTCATTCGTTGTTGGAGATGCCTCTGGACAGCACGGCTGCGGCAGCGGGGACGATGAAAGAAGAAGGAAGAAGAATATGAAGATTGAAGACGAAGAGAGGAAGTTCCCCTTAAAATACATACCAGACCTGAAGGGTCTGTTACGGACTTTGGGGGGGAACCCTATGCAATTTTTTTTAAAAAAATTGGAGCGGGGTTCCCCTTAAATTCCATACCAGACCTGAAGGTCCTAGTATGGACTGGGGGGGGCAGCACAATGCTTTTTCAGTGATTTTATCTATATTGCCAGGAACCGGCAATACATTAAAGCTGCGAGCGGTTTTAAATGATAATTTTTCATTCACAAATGTCATTTTGCTCTGGCACAGTTCTAAACATCACAGACATGCGCCCTTTTACAGGCAGACTAAGACTATAGATATATGTATGAATATAAGGGGAAAAAAACCCTCTTTTTCTTATCCTACATTTTTCCTTTTTCAATTTTTTGTGTGTTTATTATAGATTTATATTATTCTGGTTAAATGTTTGGTGTTTTTATCAATGTATGTCATATGTGTTCTGATTTTTTTGACTCATTTTTTTTTTTTTTTTAACAGGTAGGTTTTTATTGTACAAATCAGAAGCACAAGCAGTACAAATCCATGCATTATTGAAGTTGTGTCCATTATAAAATACATTAGATTGTCATCAGTGTTCACTCTTAGTTACGACCCTGTCATGGACCCCCGGAACACCACTCCTCCCCACTGAGAGCAAGGGGGGGGGTAAGAGGAAGTAACGTAAGACGGAATTGATGATGGTGAATCCACGTCGTACATGTAACAAGGACACTTTAGACGACTCAATGGAATACATTAAATCAGATTTCAAATACATAACCAACGATGAAAATGAGACGGCTGACTACTGTTAGATTACATAAAATATTACCTGTGTTGAAGTTATTACGTACCTAAACATGACGAACACGAAGACTAAACATGTTATTTTTGGATGGACAATTTTTTTTTTTTTTTTAC
>BLSH010460763.1:520981-532121 GCA_018402905.1 Glandirana rugosa
ACCCCCCCACCACTCCCCCAGTGCATCCTCAACCACACACCTCCATCCATCCCGACCATACCTTATCGAACTTCTGAGGACATTGTCTACCTTCATAAGTCAGTCTATACAATGGGAGGGCCGAGTTGACCGACTGCTTCCAGTTATCACAGGTAGGAGGGCACCTAGAGCGCCAGTTTATCAAGATTTCTCTCCTGGCATAGAAAAGAGACAGTCGCACGCAAAGGGCAGTATAGCGGTCCACCTGTAAATCTTCTAAGTGGCTCAGGAGGAGAACCAAGGGGTCTTTCGGCACCGGGACCCCACACACCTCACCCAGGATTCCTGCCACTCCCTCCCAGTATGGCTGCAGGTCAGGGCAAAGCCACACCATGTGCCAAAAAGTACCTCTATCTGCTAGGCATCTCGTGCACTCCGGGGAAACCTGAGGGTAAATACCGGCCATCCTATGAGGGGTATAATAGGCCCTGTGGAGAAACTTTAGCTGTATGAATCTATCTTTTGTCGCTATCATGGTGGGTATAAAGGAGATTACACACTCCTCCCACTGTTCCTCTGTCAAGTCCGGTATATCCACCTTCCATTTGTCAAACGTCCTGGTCGGCCTTGTGTCATAAGCCACCGATAGATGGAGATATAGAGACGACAGCGGTCTGTCCATAACTCCAGCTATGAGCAGGCGCTCTATTGCGTCCGACTCTAACACTATGGGATCTGGGAATTGTGCCCCCATGGCGTGAGAAAGCTGCATATAACGGAAGCGGTATTTCCTAGTGATAGAGTATCGCTCAGTGAGTTCCTCAAACTGCATCAGTTTACCATCCTTCACTATGTGCTTCAGCACAGTTACCCCCACTTGACTCATTTTTTTGATTATTCCTCACCTGCGCTCCTGCAGATTTAAAACAGAATTGAACCTGTGACTAATCAGCAATGACTAAGCACAGGTTTTTGAAATGTGTCTATTGAAGCCACAGACGATGTGTGTGCTAGCTGCATTTTGTCTTTTAATGGATTTACAATAAATTGAGTTTTTATTCGGAAGTGCCGCCACCTTTTTCTTTTTCATGTCTTATGCTTCAGTTGCGGATTGAGGCTGGCACCCAGCCACCATTGTTGCAGGAGAAATCCCAGTACACCTGGAGCGGTGCAATCTCTGTTTTAACTTTATAGATAAATGGGTAGCCCCAGCTGTATGTAGAGCCACTCTACCTGTTCATTTCCAGCAGTGGCGATAGCAGTGACTGCAACTGGAGCATGCAATGAAAATTGTCAGAGAGGATAGTTTTTTGCCCCAAAGTTTGTTCATCCCTTGTTCAAAGCTATATGCACTGTAAAATATTTTCCTTAAGGCCTGGTTCACAGCTGTGCACATTTATATGCATTTTGCAGTGCATAAAAGTAAATATGTCATTAAAATATATAGTTTTTTTGGGGGGGCGTGGCCGGCGTGCACAGTGGATGGCAGCTTGAGCGCGAAGCTCCGGAGCCCTGAGGGAGAACAAAGCTACGGCTACCATCACAGAGCACCGTTCCGCTGAACAAAAAGCATTACCTTACAGCAGACATCAGCGCCCACCTCACGGAGATGTCCAGAAAGAGGCAGGGAGACTGTAGGCCGAAGAAATTAACAGCCTACTTCCACTGGCCGGAGAGCGGAGGAGGCCAAGATGGCACCGGACACGCGGCCCCCTCCTCCGCACGAAACAACAACTCATACACCGACTTGCCGGATGCAGATGGAAGCGCTGGGGAACATTCTCCCGACAACCGCTCACCAACACACAGCCCTCCATGCTCCAGCCCAGCAAAGGCGAGGATGAGGCTTGACCCAGCAGCTACAGAGGCAGGGGTAAGTCAAGAAACACCTCTACCACAAGAGGAGCTGCAATCCCCTATAGCCAGCTTCCCTACAAATAATCAGCCTGTTCTAGACACTCAATTAAAGGACATGCTACTTTCTTTACACCGCTCCTTACATGCGGAGTTTACTAACATCACCCACCAATTTTCAAAAGAACTTAATATAATGGGAGGAAGAGTAGACCTAGTTGAACACGCAATATCAGACATCTCCACTACAGTGAACGATCTGATTGACGCCAACGAAGAGGGGGAGGAAGAACGACAATGGGTGCGCGCCAAATTGGCAGACTTAGAAGACCGTTCCAGAAGGAACAATGTGAAGCTGAGGGGGGTACCCGAAAATGTGCCCCCCTCAGAACTCTCACAATTCGCCACAAAAATGTTCCGCACACTAGTCCCTGAATTAACTGACATAGACCTCAGAATTGACCGCATCCACCGTCTTCCGAAACCCACCTTCCTACCCCAGGAAACTCCAAGAGATGTACTAATGAGAGTGCATTTCTTCTCCACCAAAGAACTGGTAATGCAGAGATCAAGATCTCTAGGAAAACTCCCAGACCCGTACTCCAATATTCAAATCTACTCGGACCTGTCTAAGTACACCCTAGACCTCCGCAGACAACTAAACACCATAACCAAGACCCTCCGCAATAACAACGTACCTTACAAGTGGAAACACCCCACTAAACTGAGTGTGGACCGCAACGGAACGACATACATGATCCCCACACTAGAAAAAGGGCTCCTTATGCTGAAAGAATGGGGCATCATCCCCGTACAAACTCCCCAAGACAAAGCACACAACAACCCTGACAAAATCACACCACTATGGCAAACTTTGCACAAAGGAAATAGAACCAGACACCGCTGACACCTCCACACCCAAGGTGCTCTCCAAGGAAACAATCTACTATCTCCCTAGGCGGCCCCACCGCCGTTGTGCTGCTCTCCGATGAACTGTGTTCCCCCAACTCATGGAGATCAGCTGCTTTACTCTCATCTCCTAGACAATGTTTTGTTCACTTTCTACCGTTGTTACCCAGTTAACCTTTGTTCTACCTTTCCCATGCATGAGCCTCAAAGAACATTTGACAGCGTCAAACTGGACCTACAAGATGACCTCAAGATCCAAACAGCATTTCAACTGATTCAACACAAAGAACTGAAAATGAACTGTTCACCAAATGTGAGTACGGACTCCCACACACACCCCAGAACACCCTATGACACTCAAGATCCTGTCATTGAACACCAAAGGGCTAAACCACCCTGCGAAAAGGGCATTACTATGGTGCACCGCGTTACAAACGAAGTGCGACATACTTTGTGTCCAAGAGACACACTTTCTAGAATCGGCATCACCTCCATGTCAACACAAACTTTTCCCACAAGTTTTCACAGCCTCTGACTAAACCAAAAAAAGAAGAGGAGTGCTAATAGCGTTTCATAGAGACACTGACTTCCAGATCCAGGAACAAATAGCAGACCCAAAAGGGCAATATCTGATAATAACAGGCACAACAAAAGGATCTAAGCTTACCATAACCTGCCTATACGCTCCCAATACTCACCAACTGAGGTTCCTAAATAAACTGATGAAAAAAATCTGCAAATCCTGCCAAGGTTCCCTGGTTCTCTGTGGAGACTTCAATCTAATACCTGATCATATTATGGACACTACAAACCGAACCCCAAGACGTAAATCTCCAATGCTAAAATTCCTGACCACCCATGGTCTTTACGATGTTTGGAGGTGCTTACACTCATCAGAAAAAGATTATACCTACCACTCGGTACCTCACAACTCCTACACACGAATAGACTATTTTCTTGTGGACAAATGGCTACTCCAAAAAACTCCTAAAGCTGACATAGGTCAAATCACGTGGTCTGACCACGCTCCGGTGAGCATCACTATCATAGTGTCGATGCAGAAACCCTCAACAAAACCATGGAGAGCCAATACTAACATTATTAAAGACCCCCAGAACAAGAACAAGATACAGGAACAACTAAAGGACTTCTTTCTACATAACAAGGGGACTGTTTCTTTATCATCCACCCTCTGGCTGGCTCACAAAGCCTACGTGAGAGGGCTTCTGTTACAAATGAGTTCTGTAGCAAAAATGAGGAAGACGCAGCGTCTAAATGAGTTAACAACAGAAATTAATGTGGTTGACTCTCTAAACAAAAAACACCCCTCCCACACCCACCAAATTAAGCTCCTAGCTCTGAGACTTAAGCTAAGATCTCTATTAGGCTCCTACAAGAAATCACACCGTAGACTCAAAGCCACAATGTACAACACGTCCAACAAAGCGGGGAAACTAATGGCCAATAGACTAAGAGGGCAGAGAATTAAAAATTCAATCCCACATATCTTCCATCCCCACACCAAAGACAAATTGACTAACCCCCTAGACATAGCAAACGCCTTCAGAGCATATTATGAAATCCTATACAACATAAAAGATGATTCGGCCACACCACAGCCTTCTCCAACAGACATCCAATCATTTTTATCACAGATAAATCTACCAACCCATACAGAAGACCAATTAGGAGAACTGAATACCCCCTTTAGCATTTCAGAGATAGAACACACTATCAAACAACTCCCCTCAGGGAAGTCTCCAGGGCCTGATGGACTTCCAGGAGAATATTACAAACACTTCGGCCACATTCTCTCGCCACACCTACTAGACTTATACAATGACGCTGCCTCTTCCTCCTCTCTACCTGATGAAATGTTATCTGCTACTATCATTACCTTACCCAAACCAGGTAAGCCCCCAGACACACCCCAGAACTTTAGACCCATATCACTACTTAATGTAGACTTAAAGCTCTACGCCAAAATGATAGCCAACAGAATATCCAAATACCTCCCATCCCTGATCAACACAGACCAAACAGGGTTCGTCCTAGGCAGACAATCATCAGACACCACGAGAAGACTAGTGAACCTCATACACGCGGCAGGGACCAGTGGAACGCCTTCTCTGCTCCTATCACTGGATGCAGAGAAGGCGTTCGACAGAGTCCACTGGGGCTATATGAAAGAAACCCTCCTCAAATTTGGGTTCCAGGGTCAGATCCTATCAGCCATACTAATCTTATACACGTCCCCTTCAGCAAAAGTGTATGTGGGAGAAATGCTCTCAGACCCCTTCCTCATAACGAACGGCACTCGACAAGGATGCCCGTTGTCACCACTCATCTTTAGTCTAACTATCGAACCACTAGCTGAAAAAATAAGAAAGTCTAAGTTCATCTCAGGAATCCAGATAGGAGAATATAATCATAGGATAAGCTTATTTGCGGATGACATCATCCTCATATTGTCCAACCCATACACATCCTTAAAAGAAGTAAACTCCCTACTCCAACAATTTGGAAACATCTCCTATTATAAGGCCAATGGCACCAAGTCCTTTATCTTAGACTTAGGAGTAGATGGCACAACAAGAAATCTCATAACTTCAGAGCTCCCGTTTCAGTTGGTGGATAAAGGAATAGGTTACCTAGGCATTACCCTAACAAGGCACACAAAAACCCTACTTTCAATAAACTGGGACACTCTCAAACACACTGTGACCTCATCTCTGAACAACCTAGCGAAATGGGAATTCTCCTGGGTTGGGCGCCTAGCAGCCTTTAAAATGATGGTTCTCCCACAGATCCTATTTTTCTTTAGAACCCTCCCCATTTCGCTCCCTAAGAACCATATACGACATATCCAATCTGCCCTCCAGCATTACATTTGGGCTGGGAAAAAACCAAGAGTGGCACAACACAAACTAATTAAGCATAGACTAGCAGGAGGATCAGGGCTCGTAGACATAGCAGATTACCACACAGCGACTATTCTGGCGCAACTAAGAGAATGGTTCCTACCTAACACAACAACGAAATGGGGTGAAATGAAAGACAAAACGTACCAGAAAAAAACATTTAAAATACTGGCTATGCACTAGGCATCCTAAATCCAAATTATCCAACACACTATCTCCCACAATCAAAGCAGCAGTTAAAGCATGGCAGAAACTCACATCAACCGAATGGAAAGACACCCCTACCACTAGCATACACTTACCAATAGAAGCCCTTAAAACCCTAATACCAAACTTTCAGACTAGAAACTGGCCCACACATAAGCAGATTAAATTAGACTCACTTATACACCAAGTTAAAGTCAAATCCTCCCAAACTCTCAGATCTGAACAAATATTTCCCTCTGACTCAATTTATCAATATATGCAAATAACCCACTGCCTCAACAATAGCCTGCACCTGTTCAGCCGCATACCCACCCGAGCAGCACATTATCTCTCACCCGACTCCCCAGGCACCAAAGGTATAACGATTTTCTACAACCTCTTGAAAGAAAAACAACACTTCACCCCCACTGAGACATTCAGTGACTGGGAAAAGGACCTAAACCAATCATACACCAAAAGAGAGTGGCAGGAGGCCCTAAAACTATCCTACAAAAGCACAAAATGTGTGTCTCTATGGGAAACCACACAAAATATCTTACAAAGAAGATACCTCACACCAACTAGAATTGCAAAATTTGACCACAAGATGTCCCCAGAGTGCTGGAGGAATTGCGGCATGCCAGGGACACTTCTCCACATTCTGTGGGACTGTCCCCAAATTAAAAGCTACTGGACCAAAATTTTCTCCATCATCTCACAAATCGCAGGAACCATCATAAATCCCCAACCAGATGTGGCCCTTCTTAACCTGAATATAACTCATACCCACCACCCAACAAAAATAGTTATAGCTCACATACTACTATCGGCCAGAAACATAATAACCCAAAATTGGAAAAACACAGCCCATCCCGAAAGCTTACTGGTCATAAACCAAGTACAGACCCACTACTCATTTGAGATGATTCTATCTGAAAACATGGACCGCACCCTAGACCTCTGGGACCCATGGTCCAAATGGTATAAAATGTTTGTCAAGCCATAAGTTTTCAGGTAGTGAAAGTCTAAGTTAACTCATGCTTGCTCCCCCCTCCCTCCCTCTCCCTATACACACTACTCCCCTTTCCCATCCTCTACCCCCATCTTCCCCTTTACCTGAGAAAAATAAAAAAAAAAAGGTCAAGTTGCTATCTTATGCTTATGTCAATGCATGTATAATGTTTTGCTACATATATAGCCAACCAACTGGCTACAAGTTTGTATTTCTGTGATAAAACAATAAAAACGATTGAAACGAAAATATATTGTTTTTAATGAGGCCGCTCACATCTGCATGCTGCAATTTAAAAAATGGGTCATGTCCAATATTATATGCATTTACCTGTGTTTTTCTGGCCTTTTGAAGTCTATGGAAGCACATAAAAATGCATGTAAAATCAATGATAAAATATGTTTTAAACACATGTAAAAACACATTAAGGCTGGATTCACACCTATGCATTTTTAGTGCTTTTTGCATTTTGCAGATTTGCACTACAGAACGTGTTCCATAGGAAACCATGTTAAATGGATTGTAGTGCAAATCTGCAAAATGCAAAAAGTACTAAAAATGCATAGGTGTAAATCCAGCCTTAAAATGCACTAAAACACTGTTTTCCTCATGGAAAAATTCAGGGAAGCGCAAAGACACACAGAAAACAATAGTTTTCTATGTTTCATGTTCACATCAGAATGTGGTGTTTCTCTATGTTCCATATTTGTGTGATTTTATGCAACATGTTTGCATAATATCACACTGCAACACATAGAAATGTGTGTGAACGCACATAAACTTACCACAAAGTACCTCTCACTCACAACAATATGTCAAAGGAAACATGCCTTTGAAAAAAAAATAACAATGCAGAAAAGTACCCATAAAAACGCATGGGAAATTCCCATAAAAACACATGACAATGTGCATAAATGCATGGAAGTGCAATTGACTGCAGGCACGTTTTTATGTGTGTTGTAATGTGAATAGGCAATAAACAAAACATCAGGTAAAATACATGAGAGCGGAAGTGGAGAGATGTGAACCCAGCCTAAGAGTAAAAAAGTTCACCCTTGAAAGGACATCTCTGGGCATGGATTGATTTGGCCTGTTATTAGAGTTGATCCAGTACACTCTGTTTTTTTTCCATGGATGAGGTTGAAGGTCTGTCTAGTATGAGGTTCAGCATTCTTTTTTTTTTTTAAAGAGAATTTATTGAAGTTTTTCAATCAATACAGAGAGATAATGCATAGATTAACAACAATAATGCAAAGATTAACAGCAATATCATCAGCTAGGTATCTTGAGAGATATGGCATTAAGTGTAGCACGGTGTTTAAATACAAAAAATACTTATGGGAGGTGGGTGTATACCGGAGGGTAAAGGGGGAGGGAATAGAAGCAGGGGGGGGGGGAAGAGGGGGGGTAGTCCAGGTATCCATAGTCCAGCGGTGTATTTGCCAGGTCAAGTATACATACATATCCAGGCAGATGAGGAGGGTTAGAATGTGCATCAAAAGTATTGGAAATTAGGGATCGTTGTGAGTAGAATTGTTCATTCAAAGATCGAGGGAGACTTGGTGGTCCATCCAGGTAGGGTCATGTCTTGGAATCATGTCTTACGGGGGGGAGGACGTGAGGTTTGATGTTTGATACGGACTCGTCATGTTTGTAGTGGAGAGTTATCATTAAGTTTTTGGTTTAGGGACATGTAGGCTATGAAGTCTTCCGTCGGGAGATATGCAATGAACTTGCCCCATTTGTGGTAGAACCGCTTCTTAGCACGTTGGACCGAAGGAGGCATCTCAGATTGGGGCGACCCAAGATCCAGGCTCTCTTTTTTTAAGAGAGCTAACAGGTCCTGTTGAGTTGATTTGATTGTGGGGGGTTGGGAGACAACCATTGTCTGAGGATGACTCTCCTGGCGATCAAATAGAGTGTAAGTAGCCACGGTAGATTATCCATAAACGTCTGAAGGTGGGGGTTGCGGGGAAGTTCTGTGAATGTGTGATATGATCCAAATAGAAGCAGATGCAGATCTTCATGAGGTTGTAGTCCCGTCACTGACACTGCCAGCTGTTCGACTTGCCTCCAGAAATGTGATATTCGGGGGCATGACCAGAGCGGTTGTAGAAGTGAGGGTCGGAGTTCTGTGCACCAGGAGCAGGTTTGTTTGGTGATGTCGTTGCTGTTTCTCTGATAAGGGACATATGCTTGGTGCATTATTTTAAATTGTTGTTCTCGCCAAAACTCATTGGTGACAAAGGTCCTGGTCAGGTTGTACCCTCGCAGTATATGGGTGGCAGCATCTGCATTGCCCAAGTCTTTATTCCAAGCAGAAAGTAGACTGCCCTGAAGAGGTCTGGCAGCTGTGGATGAGAGAGGTTTATATAGGTGTGAGATTTTGTAAGTTCGTAGTTCAGTAAACGTATCCGTTAGAGCAGACCTAAAACGCTCTGTTTTTTTTTGGGCATAGCTTGGTTGCAAAGCTGATCGCTTGATAGGCATAAAGATGATGATGGGGGGCAGGTTAAATTTGTTTGTTAGATTTGCAAAAGGGATAGATAAACCAGAAGTGGGATCGAACAGCTGGGAGAAGTGAGCGAGACCTTGTGTAGACCATTCATTAAATATGGGGTTGTGGAGCGCCTGCGGGAAGAGGGGATGACCTTTGATTGGAAAATGATTGATCTGGTGTGGGACCCCCAATCTTTTCCTTATCTCTCTCCAGACTACAACAGTGTCTCTGATCAACAAGTTGTATTTGATTGATGGCGGGAGGAATTTAGGTTCACAATGAAGTAAAGCTGCAAGATCAAAGGGGGGCCGCCATTTGGGTTTCGAGGTTGTAGTTCGAGTAATGGGAATTATGTGTAATCCAGTCCAGACCAGTTCTTAAGAGGCAAGACAAATTGTATAATCGTGTATTTGGCATGGTAATACCGCCTTCGTGTTTGGGTAGAAACAATTTCTGGAGTGCGATTTTGGGTTTGCGGTTGTGCCAAATGAATTTGGATACAGCTCTATGGAGTTTTTGAATATCAAGGTGTTTAAGTAGGAGTGGGATGGTTTGGAGCGGATATAGAAGTTTAGGGAATGATACCATCTTATAAAGGTGACAGAGGCCAAAGAAAGAAAGTGGGAGGTTTACCCAGCTATCCAGTTGATTTACAAGTTTGGTTATCACTGGTGAGAAATTAAGCCGATAGAGTGAATGCGGGGTTTTGCCTATTTTTATCCCTAGGTATGTTATGTGGTTGTGGGCAATTTGGAAAGAGGAATTGGTCGCCCATGAGGGGCGACGACCATGGAAAAGAGGTAGTATTTAGCTTTTTGCAAAATTGATCTTGAGCCCTGAGCACTGTTTGAAGTGAGTAAAGATTTGTTGTATACAAGGGATGTCTGACCTGGGGTCCGAAGTGAATATTAGCACATCCTCAGCAAACATTGCAGTTCTGAGTTCGGAAGTGCCTACTTTGATTCCATGAAGGTTGGGATGGGAAAGGAGGTGCCTGGATAGGGGTTCCAAGGCCAAATTAAAAAGAAGGGGGGATAGCGGGCAGCCTTGCCTTGTACCCTTGTGTAATATGATCTTATCTGATATGTGTCCGGCCGCTATAACTTGTGCGAAGGGGCGGGCGTACATGGTCGAGACTAGGTGCATGAACGGGCCCATAAAGCCGAATCTCTCGAGGACCAGGCGCAGCCAGTGGAGGCTCACATTGTCGAACGCTTTTTCAGCGTCTAGCGTTACTATCACGTTCTCTGAGGCCGACCCAGTCCCCGAGAGCTCCAGGACCACAAGGACCTTTCTGATGTTTGAGATTGCTGAGCGGCCTTGTGTAAAGTCTGCTTGGGTGGGGTGAATGATGGTGGGCATTATGGTGGCCAGTCTACGTGCCATGATTTTGGAGAGTAGTTTTGAGTCCAGATTTAGCAGGAGATTGGGCGATACGAGCCAGGTTCTGTGGGGTTTTTATCTTTTTTTGGGATGAGCTTGATATACGCCTGATACCCAGAAGGGAGATAGTAAGTGGGGTGGGTTCGTCTGAAATGTGTTCCGGCGAGTCGTTAGAGTTTGTAGTCTTTCCAGGAACACCAGGACCTCGAGAGCCCCTGACCCAGCCGGAGTCTCTTGCACTATCATTGCGATCTGCGACTTTTTCGCAAGCTGTTACACTCGGAGGTGACCGACGCGGACCAGGAGCTCTCTAAGCCGAAATACCCGGGCAAGTACGTGGATCAGAGCTGGTACATGCGGGCGGGGAAGCGTGTTCAATATCGCCGGCCTGTGTAT
>BLSH010460763.1:532131-551253 GCA_018402905.1 Glandirana rugosa
TAATTTCTGCTATCTGTCCTCAGAGCAACAGCACAGACAGCAGTAGTAAAGTAATCTATCTCAGGATGCAGGATCAGGTCTTAAAATGTCTCAAATCTCTCCCTCACGCAGTCAGCTACCTTTCCCTACACTAACCCAAGGAGCATGTGACTGCAGCACTGTGACTCCAGCTTATAAAGAGGCTGGGTCACATGATGCACCGGCCAATCACAGCCATGCCATTAGTAGGCATGGCTGTGATGGCTTCTAAGGGCAAACCAGTGAAACACTTGTTGATTGGCTGCCCTGCAGCTTCTCAACACGTGGAGTAAAATAGCAGAACCCCGGACCGAACCCGAACGATTTTTGAAATGTCCGGGTCCGGGTCCGTGCCACGGACACCCGAAAGTTCGGTACGGACCCGAACGTTACAGTCCGGGTTCGCTCAACACTAATAGCAAGGTGTTTAAGTAGGAGTGGGATGGTTTGGAGCGGATATAGAAGTTTAAGGAATGATACCATCTTATAAAGGTGACAGCGGCCAAAGAAAGAAAGTGGAAGGTTTACCCAGCTATCCAGTTGATTTACAAGTTTGGTTATCACTGGTGAGAAATTAAGCCGATAGAGTGAATGCGGGGTTTTGCCTATTTTTATCCCTAGGTATGTTATGAGGTTGTGGGCAATTTGGAAAGAGGAATTGGTCGCCCATGAGGGGCGACGACCATGGAAAAGAGGTAGTATTTAGCTTTTTGCAAAATTGATCTTGAGCCCTGAGCACTGTTTGAAGTGAGTAAAGATTTGTTGTATACAAGGGATGTCTGACCTGGGGTCCGAAGTGAATATTAGCACATCCTCAGCAAACATTGCAGTTCTGAGTTCGGAAGTGCCTACTTTGATTCCATGAAGGTTGGGATGGGAAAGGAGGTGCCTGGATAGGGGTTCCAATGCCAAATTAAAAAGAAGGGGGGATAGCGGGCAGCCTTGCCTTGTACCCTTGTGTAATATGATCTTATCTGATATGTGTCCGGCCGCTATAACTTGTGCGAAGGGGCCGGCGTACATGGTCGAGACTAGGTGCATAAAGCCTTATCTCTCGAGGACCAGGCGCAGCCAGTGGAGGCTCACATTGTCGAACGCTTTTTCAGCGTCTAGCGTTACTATCACGTTCTCTGAGGCCGACCCAATCCCCGAAAGCTCCAGGACCACAAGGACCTTTCTGATGTTTGAGATTGCTGAGCGGCCTTGTGTAAAGCCTGCTTGGGTGGGGTGAATGATGGTGGGCATTATGGTGGCCAGTCTACGTGCCATGATTTTGGAGAGTAGTTTTGAGTCCAGATTTAGCAGGAGATTGGGCGATACGAGCCAGGTTCTGTGGGGTTTTTATCTTTTTTTGGGATGAGCTTGATATACGCCTGATACCCAGAAGGGAGATATGGGGCACCATTCAGGATGTGTTGAAAGACTGTGGCAAGTATGGGCGAAAGAGTGTTGGCAGTCAGCTTGTAAAATTCTGATGTGAAGCCCTCTGGGCCTGGGGCTTTGCCGGGGGTTAGAGATTTTATTGCCTGTGTAATTTCTTCTGGAGTGATTTGGGCATTTAGACTGTCTAGTTGGGATTGGCTGAGTGAGGGGAGAGCAATTTGGTCGAGAAACCGTAGAGCCGTTGGCTCGTCTATAGTATCAGGGCCATAAAGGGAGGCATAAAATTGTTCTAATATCTTGTTTATCCCTTTGAGGGATGTGGTAAGATTCCCATGTTCATCCTTTAGCGCAGCTATATGCGAGGGAGTGCAGCCGCCTTTGCACGGTCGCGCCAAGAGCTTACCAGGTTTGTTTCCATATTTGTGTAAGTGGAGATCTGATATGGAGCGGTATAAATTTTCCTGTTCCTCCGACCACAAGTCAAATAGAGTCTTGGCCTTGCGCCAGGTCTCCCTATTTTCTGGAGAGTTTAGGTAATTGAGCTCGGAACTCGGAGTAGCGGAACTCGCCAAGGTGTATTCCCGCTTCACTTTCTTATTGTGGGCCAAGGCAAAGGAAATAATTCTCCCTCGAATGACTGCTTTTCCCACTTCCCAAAGTAGAGTAGGGTCAGAAGCGTGAATTGCATTCGTGTCTAGGTATTCTGACCATGCGTCTTGAAGTGTACTACTAAGTGTCTGGTTATGGGCTAGGTAGGAAGGGAAACGCCAGATTTTTACTGGGTTTGGGTTGATCACGCCTGGGACTTCTATCGATACAGGAGCATGATCGGAGATGGCGATGTCTGAGATGAGAGGGGAAGCCGTGTATTCGGCAAACTCGGGATTGCCGAGAATATAATCAATTCTGGACAAGGAATTGTGTGGGGGTGAGAAGAAAGTGAATTTCCTGCCTGTTGGGTTAGCTTGTCTCCAGATGTCTATCAGGTTTAGGCTTTCTACAAAGGTGGCCATGGGGGTCTCGGGAGGTGGCCATTGTCGAGGGTGACTACTACCAGATTTGTCCTCTACAGGGTTTATCACCTGGTTGAAGTCTCCACCGAGCAGAAGAGGAAGATGGATGTAGGGGGCTAGGATGGATGTAAGGAGTTGAAAAAATTGTTTAGTGGGTGTGTTGGGGGCGTAGACATTACACAGGATCCATTACCATGCTCCTGTCTTCAGCTTAGCTACAAAAATTCGACCATCTTGGTCCGTGTGTATCGGGGTTACTTCGCAGGGGAGAGACTTATTGACTAAAAGCAGAGTTCCCGCCTTACCTTTGCTAGCAGACGAGCCCATTGCTTGTCCGACCCATAATTTGCGCATGCGGTGGAAGTCTACAGATAGCAGGTGTGTTTCTTGGAGGATTGCTATATCAGAGTGTAATCGCCTTAGGTGTCTGAGGACTGCCATTCGTTTCTGGGGGGAGCGCAGCCCTTTAACATTCCAGGAGACCACTTTCATGTTATGGGTTTATGGAAATTGGATATAGAGGAAGGAAATATGTAGCTTAAATATCTGTGAGTGCCTCGAGCACCAAGTAAAGGGGTCTGGATCCCTTTTAGTAAACAACTGCCAGGAAATGTCTTGCGTCTTGGAACTGGACTAGTGCAAGAGAAGGGGAGATTGACCCAACGGGGGTCTAGGGGGTAGAGTGGGGGGGTAAACATTACTGGAAGTCTGTACTCCTCTTTTTTCTGCATGTGACCTTGTCACCTGTGACAGCGTTACCGGGGAGATGGAGATACCCGCCCGCTAGGCGGAGTAGTGTCCCACATCTGTAGGGCGAACATGCTGGAGGATATAGGCAGCATCAAAAGTCATGCCTGTTAAGCAGATGTTTTCTTCGCATTAGAAGTGAGGCAAGGACAGGGGTCTGGTAGACATTCCAGGGATATGCTATCGTTTGTAACTTTGAATACATTGGGTATTATTGAGTATAAGTGCCAACCATGGTAATCGGAACCACAACATTTAAGGTAATCTCAGCGTCTCAGAAGGAACCTCGGGACTTATAAAGATGATGGAGCAGGAGAGAAACAAAAGAGACTGCTCCCTTATCTGTGTGTTGCGGGATGGGTTGTCCTTGTAAGAGTTAGCATCGAGGTCTGGTGCAGATGAGATTGCCAGACATGGAAAGGGGGAACTAAACTGGGAAGAGATAGAGTATTTACCCACTTTGGTGCCTGGTTACGTTGGTTATTCCAAGCTTGCGGTCTTAGATTGACGGATCCTCTTTGGAGGGTCTTTCCTGGGACTACGTTGGTCTCGGGGTACCGGGGATGGCGGGTGAGAGACCTCAGTTGTATCCATTGGGATATGAAGGTAGGCTTGTAGATATTGGGAGGCCTCATCCGGGTGAGTGAAGGATTTCTGGTCGCCTTGTTGGTTTGTGAAGCGGAGGATCGCAGGATATCCCAGCGAGAATTTGATTCCCTTGTGGTATAGTGCTTGACATATTGGCTGGAAGGCTTTCCTTCTGCGGGAAACCTCTTGTGAATAGTCCGCAAAGATCAAAAGCTTGTGGCCATCTATTTGGAGCGCTTTAGAGTTGCGGTATGATCGCAGGATCTGCGATTTATCCATATAATTCAAATATCGAACTATGACGGGTCGAGGCGTGCGTCTCTCATTAGATGGAGTGCCGAGACGGTGGGCCCTTTCCACTACACACAAAGACGTCATTCCTAGTGCGTTAGGGATTCGTTTTCTGCAGAAATCACTTAAAGAGTCAGCGTTGTAAGATTCGGGTAGGCCGAAAGACCCTCAGATTGTTGCGCCTCGAGCGGTTCTCGAGGTCGTCTAGTTTCTCTAGGAGATATCGCTGTGTGTTTTGCGTCTGCTGCTGAAAAGTGTGAATACTGTGCAGTTTGTCTTCTACATCGGATGTACGGGTCTCTAGGTCGTTCAGGCGCCTAGTATGTTCCCCTAATTCCTTGCGTAGTTGAGCTATGCCGTTTGCTATGGCGGTGTCCACTGCCGATGTAATGTTGGGCAGTATCAAGGCTGCAACTGCTTGGGCCAGGGCTGCATATTGGTCTTCAATGATCGGTGGTGCAGGAACGATCAGAATTTTCATTGCGGAAAGATCGTTCGTTGCAACCACCACGGTCGGGTCAGCAACGAAGGAGGCGTTCGGAGGTGCGGCCGTCATGTTGGCCTCGTGAAGCGCCGTGGCAGCCGGGTCCGAGCGTGGAGCAGTATCGGTCTGCTGGGGCCCATGCAGGACATATCGATCCATGCCTGGTTGGCTCCTGACACAGTGCCCTTTTGGTGGAGGTAAGGGATCGGTGCGGGCAGTGTAATTGCCGATTTAATAGCCGAATAGCCCGGAGCCACTGTCTTCCTCGTCCTCACATGCAGGCGCCGGAACCGGAAGTCCATGTTCAGCATTCTGATTACTGTTCCCTCAGGTCTGCCCCATATGTTGCCTCTGGTATTCCCCGAATTTTACATTGTTCCACCAATTACAGTTTTCTAAATCAACCAAATGTAGCAAGATCTTAGAGTTCTGTTTGTGTTGATCCATCTGGGCTAATTCAAGAGCTGATACTTTTGCTGGATCTCTGAAGATTCCATTTTATACGCAGATTAAATCAAGGAGGCTAGGTCTGGTTTAGAAGGAAGAGATTGGAGGATTTCAGATATCTCCAGTAGTAGGAGGAGATCAATGTCCATGTAGACTTCCAGCCATGATTGCTATTTGAAGCCATGCAAGTGTTTGGAGCTTTAACAATCCAGGGCATGTGGGGTGGGGGTCTGAAGTAAGATACAAAATAATTTGTGAACTGATCTCCATTGAGGAGGAGAAAAAAGACCCACGCTGAATGTGTTCTGGGTATACCTGGTTCGCATGGACTGCTGGTGTCTGGGCCCTGCTGGAGTTGATAGAAAAAGGTAAAGTTAGTTTGTAAAGTATTGTTTGATCAAGTACACATATTGACTGTGATGGGATTTGGTGTGTTCCCCTAATTAAGCTTCAAAGATCAGTGGTATAGGTCTGCTAAAGTAGTTTTATAGCAGATATATTATGCAGATCAACTGACTGTACTTCCTTATGCTACAATTGTCAAGCCTTGCCCCCTGAGAATTTTTTTTTCAACACCAGTACCAGGGCTCAACTTAAGCACCCCAGTATGTTGCCATCCAGTAAAAATCCAGAAGACAGAAAACTGCATGTGAATGCTCACTTTGGAAAGTATATAGTCACTTAGCTTAGTAAATAACATGAAGATTCACTTTGAATATCCAATCTTGAGCAATTGAAATAGAGCAACATGATTTTTGGTGGCATATATTTAGATAATGGAAGTAAACATAGCTTCACCTTATTTGCTAGGGTAAGTAAATACTCACTTTACAAAGTAAACAATCACATAGCTAGTGGTTCTTCTCAGGGGGTGTACTCATTTGAATGTTTGCTGTAGAACAGAAAGCAAAAACGTATATATCCTATTCATTCTCTTAGCACTGGATCCTGAAACTAGTGTCCACCTTATTTGACAAAAATATATAATCCATTAGCATATGGCAGTTATCAGTGAAAAATGCCTAAACATTTAGCTTTATGGAACAAATAAGCTGATGTGCTTGTTTTTTTCAGTACATTTAACATGTATTCACATCATTTAATTTAGTGTTGCAGCTATAGATGAAATTATTCTTATAATATAAACCTTGTCATGCATTACATTTTGCCATTGGAAATATTCTATATTTTCCTTAGTTTCTCTAGGGCCTCCTTTAGTTTCTATGCTGCTTTGCTTCTAAGGGACAGTTGCAATTGCATTACATAAATCTTTCCTTCTGACTCACATACAGAATGTTCAGTACCATACATTCTACAGCCTAATACCTGTCACCGCTTGTGACGTGTTTTCAGGGGCATAGCACAGAAAAAAAATTTTTTTTTTTGTTTTTTTTCTGTTAATAATGAGGTTGAAGAGACACAATTACCCGTTCTGATTTTCAGGAACATAATTTCTTACAGTGTCTGTAAACTTTGAAGAATTTCAAACATCTAGCATGGCTCATGTGTTTAGCTTACAATTCAGCTTTAAGATTTATTTACCTACTATTATTTATTTACCTGCATAAGAGCCATCATTACTTAGCTGACATTTTCTTTAATTTGAACAAAACATTTTCTTACTACTTTAAAATAAACATTACCACTTATTATTTTATTTATGATTTTTTTTTAAAAGTTGTCTGGCAGGTAAAGCAGTAAATCCACAGATAGTAAAGGGAGGAAAAAGTCTGTTGATTGTGGAACTGTTGTCAGCGAATAGGTTGACAATTAAGTTGGAAGCAAGACACATCTGCAGCAAAAAGGATAAACCTAAAAAGTGGACCACTAATATAATTCTATACATTACTAATTAGGTATGTAATTGATATCCAGAACAATTTCTAAGTGGCGAGGTAGGACTCTTCTGTCAGGTGGCACCCTATATAAGCATTAATTTGGCTAACTGAGCTACCCCCAATGTACTATGGAGAAGGAAAAAAATGTAATGTAAGATCTGCATAAATTAACTTCTTGCACATTATGTTTAAGGGCAATATGATTGCAGCATAGATTGATGCTTGAGAGGGACCTAGTATGGGTGAAATAATTGGAAAGGACAGTGCTTTTTTTATGGCAACAAGGCCCTATATCTTCATGGCATGTTCAGCCTGCATTATGTCTCCCATTAAAAGCAATAACCAGGGCTACATTAGACGATCAATGTTGAGCACCTCTTAGGGTTCATGCAGGTTAGGTTCTTTATAACACAAAGGGTATGAAATTATGTGAGATACCAGAAGCCTAGCATCTTAACCTTAATGTGGAGACAAGTGGTAAACTGTTTCCATTAAAAGAAGTGTTAAAACCCCCTGTTAAAATATTTGAATTAGGTACATTCTTCTTAAAAATAAAAACTTTAGGAGTTCATTGCTACTTAAACCAACACGTGAAGCCTAATTTCAGTCATCTTCAAGGCCAAACATTTAAAAGCTATATTTGTTAGAAGCAATCATTTTCTGACTATTCAGCTGCACACTAGTTTTGTGGCAGTTACTGTAAAATTCTAATTCATCAGATTGTTTTGTTTTTAATCTAGAATACGTATGCAGCCAAGGATTCAAGATATTGCTGCAATCATCAGGTTTTGAGCTTTGTGATTGATTCTCCCTAGAACATTGCTGCTAAATTAGATCACTCTGGATACTAGGCAAGGCAATCACAAAAAAATAAAAAACAGTGGTACATTCAAGGTAATTTTTAATTAATTTACTGACTCACCAAACCAGTGGGTGGTGTTCCTGGACCCAATGACAAATGGAAAGGGGGGTATTGATGGAAACATAAGGGGATTCCCATCAAAGAGGCTCCATGAAGGAACAAACTGCGGTATCTCTTTAGAACCTTAAGAGATACTGCAGTTTGTTTCTTCATGGAGCCTCTTTTATGGGCACTCCCTTGTGTTTCCATCAATACCCCCCTTTATACTAGGCAAGGCACCACTGACCCCAAAGAAACTCTCTTTCAGGAAGTCAGTATATGTAGGGATTGCATAGGCTTAGGTTTCATGCACACCCTGCCTTCATTTACCATGGCCACAGGAAACACAAAATGCAGCAAATTTAGCATTTTCCCAAGGATTACAATCTAAATGTTCTTATCTTCAATGCGATTCTTCCATGTTCAGGAGAGGGAGGTTGAAGCTCACTTAACTGCGGCAGCTCCTAAACTCTGCTAAAAGCCTTTGTGTACTTTGACACATAAGCTTTTATGGCGTTGAGTCTTGGAGCTTTGGCAAAAAAACATCAAAATCTCCTAAACTCAAGTTTAGGAGCTGCTAGTGTACATGAAGCCCTAGGCATGTCTGTTACTGAGTTCTGATACATGTAGGAACATAGGGTATTTTAGGGTTCCTAGTATACAAAGCAGACATTAGTATGCAGCATTGAGCATTGCATAGGTTTAGGAATGCACAAAAATTTAAAAAATAAAACATAAACAGTTTATCATCACTGAAATTAGGTGCATCCCAGTGCTATCGACTTGCCTGAATAGGTAACTTCAGCTCAGGGAATCTTTCACATGCCTGTCACATAACCAGCAACAAGTAAAAATACTCAGCTGATACTTGTGAGCTTTAGAGTCTGTCTTCTAAGTTATAATCAATACATAGATGAACGCCCTTGTCTGCCTGTTGGTTTTTGTTGTTTATCCACCTGTGAAATGACTCCTGAATGCCAGCTTCCAGTATACACTCCTGCCTCTGCCTGGATAAATGCTACATTTATTCCTGACAATCTTTTCCATTGCTTTCCTTGCTTGTCAGCTGTCACATGTGGAGTAAACCAAGGACCAAAGTCATGCACAAAAATCAATACCTCTCTGCAAGGGTTCAAGATAAAGTCTGGATACTCTGGATACACGTATCATCTAATGTTTTTTTTTCCATTTGAGCATAATGCTATACTGTTATTGCTGCTAGCCAGCAATTTTATAGCCTTTATGTATGCCCTTTATTTTATGGCTAGAAGGTAAGTGTAAAAGATGAGCAATATATTGATACATATATTTGGTAAGGTGAAGGTGAGGGCAGCACTTAGTTAACCTGTTTGGTTACCATTCCCGTGCTTGTATAATTTTTATGTGAATGACATTTTAAGATTAATTATTAGAAGAAGATGAACTATCATTTGTAAATGACATGAGTGATTAATATGTTCTACATGACTTATGCTCACTGAACTTTATTGGCTTTTTCCGTAAGAAGAAGGTTTTATTTTCTAGGAAAATGTAATGGAAATAAAACAATATTTTAAAAATGATACATGATAATGACAGGCATAACACTTTCTTATATGTTTTCCAAGGTGAAGGTAAATGTTTTATCTGTTTATGCACACACTAAATAAAGCATGCACTTCACCCTTTTTCACGATTTTGGAATTTCAAGCTTGTTTGACAATTTGAAAATACAGGAATATGCTATATCTCTGACACTGGTGCTAATACATTTTTTTAGATCAATATGATCTATGTAATAAAAATAAAAACTATTTTGGTCAATGTGATTATACTTACACAGTAAATTATGACAGCCAGACAACCAAGAACCACATTTTCACCACTTCCTCTTTCATAATCTTCACTATAATTTGCAACTATACTGTATACCACTAAGTGTATGTATACCCAGAACATTTCCTTTTGATATTATACGGAAGAATTTCAAAGCCCTGACAGATTTGTATAAGATTTTTGTTGCCCTTGTCTCCTTGGGGATATTTCCCTTCCTGTCCTAAAAAAGCAAATGGAGTAAAGAATACAAGGGGAAGCAATGAATACAAGGCATTCTATGATTGTACAAGGTGGAGAGGAGGGAAGATGATACCACAAACTACCCTCATCCAATCAGAGATATCATTGTTATCATTGTAAAAATACAAGATGTTCTCTGAATGATAGTGATGCTGAGTAAGCGACCTCTTGTGTTCAGTATGCAGCAGAAACCTGAAGATCTTGGAAGATATATTACAAAGAACATACATTCCAAAACAAAAATCCAAAAGTAAAACTAATGATGAGAAATAAAATATTCCTCATTCCTCACAGTTATTTTATGTAACGCCAAACTTGACATTTTAATCCTTAAATGGTAGAGATGCTGTTTTCTGGTTTCATAATTATGCTCTTGAGTTTCTCCAGTCTTTTGAAAAGATCAGTCATTAAGGTATCTCTTGTAATATATGAAACTTGAAAGAAATTACTTTTCATATTGTTTTGTCGGTGACACATAATTTTTTGTCCATTAGTACTGCCCTCAATTCAATGGTGGAAGAAGGAGCACAAAATATCTAAAAGCTATAGGGAAGTATACTCTTAAAAAATAAAGCTATAGTTCTCAACTTTGTGCCAATTGGCCAGTAACAAAACGTTTCATAGTATAGTTTGTTAGCTCCTTTATTTTCAATATCACATTGCATTGTCCTAAACATTTAATAAAAAGGGGGGGGGGCGTGACCGGAAGTGAGCTGAGGTGGACACTCAGAGAAGAGCTCCTGATACCCTGAAACATAATCTCTCTCCATTTGAGTGCTTGAAAGCCAGACACAGCTATCCTTCAACCCAGCTCATCAGGATTCCTCTATGCACCGGCCCAGGCCATCATTTCACACCCGGGCTGCCTGATCGGGGGAGCGAATGCTTCCGGCCTGCTGCCATTTTATTACCAAGCGGAGCCATCCTCGGTCTCTGAGGGCTCCCACAATCACATCCACCTACCAGCACAACATCCTCATCCCTGCGGGAACTGACTCTCTCCCACCCGCCAGCGACCAGCCCCCGACATCTTGGCTTCCCCTGGCCGTACCTTGCAGAGCTACAGGACTCCTCTTCATCTATCTGCATCCATCCCTCAGTAACCCTGGTAAGAGACTCTGCCACCCTGGATCGGCCCCCCACACACCCCACCACGTTCCCGGCTATATATTAAGTGGAGTGGACTCCCTCTCCCAGAGATATCAAGGCCGTCATAGTGCCTATCATCTCAAGGCCACCACCATCTTTAAGGCCTAGCACCATTTGAGAGCCCTGATACCCTGCCATCCTAACAGCCAGTACCCAGTATTGACTGCCCTAAGGCCGCCGCTCCCGTCCTAGCCCTACAGCTAAAGATTTGGAGCTCTCCCTTAACACCAGCCCGCTGCCCAGATCGCGGCCTACTGAGGCTTTGAAGTGGACATCATCTTGTGAACCTCAGCCCTCCATTCCAGCTACCAACACCATCCTGGGGCCCACAGAAACCTATTCATCTCTGCCCCTACCCTATCTGCTCATATCCCTGTGCTGGAGTAGAGAGGCTGGGAACTATCATCAAGTAGCTACCCAGACTGGAGGTTTCTGAGGCCTATTAGCAGTGGCCATCTTGGTAAACCCACTCCCCCTCGGTCTGACTTCAGGGCTCCTGACTATATCTCAACCTAAAATTCCTTTATCTGGTGATAGGACTTAGCGCAAGAGGAGCTGAGACATATCTTTGCACAACCCCCAGTACCAGAGCTCCAACGGGACATTTTACCTCAGATTACTATCATATTAAACTAATGAGAGGGTGTGGCTTGCCGCCAACAGTGATGGCAGTTTAAGCCGAGAGCTCTGAAGGACGGAGAGATCAGATCAGTGATAACCAATCTCCCTCACTACTGCAACATTGCCACATACCCCAACGGGAACCCGAGACCTCATGGCTGCAATGTCCCGTAAAAGGAAAGAAGACCGAAAACCACAGAAGATCACGGCCTTATTCGCTCAGCCAGCTCCATTGCAGACAAAGAGTCAAGATGAAGCCTGCTACTTAACCTCCAGCACGGCAGCAAGAAACACGGATCCCCGCAGTCAGGAGAACACAACATTACTGACACTACCCATTTCACCCTCTGGAACAGGATCACACAGCCCAGAGAGTGCAAGCCCGGTGAAAGCACGTATGAGGATTGATTTAGGACCACAGCCCACACATGAGGGGAGCCAAGGTGTCAACCCCTTCCCTGCAGCCCCAATAGCTCAAACCTCCATTGCAGACTTTCCCACCACGGGGCAACCAGTCCTTGACACAACGATGAAAAACATGTTAACGTCACTACAGCCCTCATTATTTGCCAACTTCTCCTCATTATTCCATACAGTCCCCTCAGGCCTGCAGGTTATGGAGAACATAGTTCAAACAGTGCTAAAATAGGAGAATGTACAGAAACTATAAAATATCTAATTGATGCATGTGGCGACACCAAATAGGACCAACAATGGATCAAATCCAAGCTTGCAGACCTGGAGGACAGGTCCAGATGCAACAACGTCAAATTGCGGAGGGTGCCCAAATCTGTGACGCAAAAGGATTTACACAAATTCGCTCGCACGCTAATGTCCACCATACTTCCAGAATACCCAAAAGTGGAGCTCACCATAGACCGCATCCACCGCATATCAAAAGCGGCACATCTAGCGGACTCTGTACCCAGGGACGTACTCCTGAGAATACATTTTATTCCAAACTAAGGAACACCTGCTGGAAGCATCTAGGGTACACAAAACACTACCCACACCATTTGAAAACATCCAACTGTTTGCGGATCTCTCCAAACATACCCTACAGCTCAGGAGACAACTAAATTCTGTCACCAAGGCACTACAAAACCTACAAGTGGTGCCACCCACTACTACAAAAAATTATTTACAACCTGGATCAACCATTTAATTAAGCTTTACATAGCCATAGATTTTCCCAGCCTGCTTGACTCAAGGTGTAAATTAATATGAATGTACCTTAATTAGCATGTGCTTGAGTCACCCCAGGTGCAGTCCTGTAACCAAAAAGCATACAACTTAAAAATTTGGAGTGAGAGTCAGGATTCACACCCAGACAGTGGTCACAAGGAACACTATGGTACTATGAAAAAGTTACACACTTTATTAAAGTCAGCACAATATACAAAAAAGTGGGGGGGTAAAATGATAGCTCTCCACCAGTTAAAAAAGACAATGTTGTCTATGTCTGGGGGGAAACACAGCTGCTCACACACCTATCTCATTCATCCAGATACACAGATCCTCTTAAGAGTAATTACTACTAAACAAGAGTAGAAAATGCAGAAGGTTTGGTTATCCTGGATGATTTGGTGTGGACGGGTTGGGGAAGTAAATCAGTTCATAAATTCTTCCATACAGTACCCAGGTGTCCTTGGTTTAGATGGATGGAATGGGGGTGGGGAGGGATGCAGTCCTGTGAAGTAATGGTGCATGCGTGGTTAGAGCACTGTGATGAGGCTAAATAGCGCTGGGTGATGGTGAGGGGAACAGATTGTACTGTTGTCATCCCTTTCAAACAGCGTGGTTTGAATTTATCACAATTCTTCGTGACTAATGCAGGCTCAGTGTCCAATCCAGGTATAGTGTGGAACTCGCACAAGGCATTTATGAGGGGACTGATGATTCAATTGTGTAGCTAAGAGAGAAAAAGGAGGATGCAGTGTTTAGATTCTCTACTTAAATCTATTAGAGAAATGGAATCCCAAAATAAATTAAACCAGCACCCAACTCTCCAAACTAAAATTATGTCCATGAGACATGAACTAAGAACCCTGCTACTAGAAAAATGTGAGTGCCAACAATGCAAATTGAAAGCCAACTACTACTCTACGTCAAATAAAGCAATGAAAGCAATGGGACAATGTATAAAGGGCTACAGAACTAAAACAAGAATAGCAACTCTATCTCACCCAACATCCTTAGATAACATTTTTAACCCTCAGAATATTGTGGATGCCTATAGTTCATACTACAGTACCCTATATAATATCAAAGATGAAGAAACAACATTTCAACCATCACTAGAAAACATCAATGAATTTCTCAACCACATTTCTCTACCCACTCTTTCTGAGGATCAATTGGAACTACTTAATGCCCCAATGACCACTCAATAATAACAAAACTTCCCCCTAATAAGTCTCCTGGACCAGATGGCTTCCCAGGTGAATATTTTAAACAAAAGACATTCTGAGCCCCCATATGCTTCCAGTATGTGAAAACGCAGCCTCCTCCTCTTCTTTACCCTCAGAGATGCTCCAAGCACTTGTAATTACGCTACCAAAACCAGGAAAAGAACCCTCTTATCCCCAAAACTACAGACCAATTTCGCTACTAAATATAGATATCAAAATATATGCTAAATTATTGGCCAACAGAATCCAAAATTCTGAATCCTACCAAACCTTTTACATCCTGACCAATCAGGCTTTACGAAACATCGCCAGGCTACAGATGCCACTAGAAGACTAATTAACATAATTCACCATGCTGGGGTCACTCGAACGCCTTCTCTGCTTCCATCTTTAGATGCAGAGAAGGCATTTGATAGAATCCATTGGAAATACCTTCAAACAGTCCTCATCAAATTTGGCTTTCAAGGCAACATCTTATCCACAATCCTCGCACTATACACATCCCCATCAGCTAGAGTATACAACTCCAACATGTTATCCCAACCCTTTCAAATTCCTAATGGAATGAGACAGGGATGCCCCCTATCCCCATTCATTTTCAACCGCCTCTAGCACACAGGTGGCAAACACAAGGCCCACGGCCGAATCCGGCCCGCCAGGCCCTGTCATGTAGCCCGTGCAGCAGCTGCTGGCCTCCACCTCCTATACTAACCAGCTGCTTTGCACTGACACACATGTCTCCATGGAAACAGGAGTAAACACGCTCTCCTGTGCTCTTCTCCTCAGTCTCCCCAGAGGCGCCGGCTGTGTGCGTAGCCAAGCGCATGTGCTGGCGGTCCGGCATAGCCTGTCAGTGGGAGAGGTACCTGACGGTTGGGGCTGTTCTCATTTACATCCAGAAGCTGCATCTTGAGGGCAGGCTTTTGAGGATTTGTAGCAGTAGGAGAGAGTACAGGTGAGGTTTGCTTTGGAAGGGGGAGGGGGAGGAGGGCTTTGGAGGTGTGTAGGATGATGTGTTTAGAGGTGGGGGATGGGGGGGCAGAGTGCTAGGTGCAGCGGTCAGAACCCAGGAGGAAGGGGGGAAATGAGATGTTGCACATTGGGCACAGTGAACCCCTGCACTCTGTATGTAGTGCACCCGTGAATCCCTGCACTTTGTACATAGCGCACTCCTGAACCCCTGCACTTAGCCCACCTCTGAACCCCTGCACTCTGTACATAGCGCACCCCTAAATCCTTGCACTTAGTCCACCCCTGAACTCTTGCACTCTGTACGTAGCACACCCCTGAACCCTGCCCTCTGTAAGCATCACACCCTTAAATCCCTGACCCTTGAATGTAGTGCACCCCTGAATCCTTTCCCTCTGTATGTAGTGCACCCCTGAATCCCTGACCTCTGTACGTAGCACACCCCTAAATCCCTGCCCTCTGTATGTAGCACACCCCTAAATCCCTGTTCTCTGTATGTAACGCACCCTTGAATCCCTGCTGTCTCTACATATCGCACCCCTGAATCCCTGCCCTTTGTATGTACTAGTGCACCCCTGAATCCCTGCCTCGGTATGTACTACCGCACCCCTTAACCCTGCTCTCTGGATGTAGCGCATCCCTGAACTCTGCTCTCTGGACATAGCACACCCCTGAACCCTGCTCTCTGTAAGTAGCACGACCTAGATAACAACCAGCCCTTTGAGGGCAACCGCACTGCTGATGTGGCCCACGATGAAATTGAGTTTGACACCCCTGCTCTATCAGAACATATAAGATCCAACCCCCTTATTCCTGGATTCCTCATCGGCAAAGCAACCCACAAAATAAGCCTATTTGCAGATGATGTGGTTCTGATACTAACGGAACAACTTCATCCGTAGGAGAGGTATACAAGACATTGCAGTGGTTTACCAGGGTGTCCTACTACAAAGTAAACAAATCCAAATCCATCATCCTTGACCTCCACTTGGATGAAAAAATGAGATCCACTGTACAACAACAATTCCCACTTACATGGGCAAACACTAGTATTTCATATCTAGGCATTCACCTGACCAAATCAAATAAGGGTCTCTTCAGTAAAAACTACATCCCATTTTTAACGAAAATGCAAATTGAACTCAACTCCCTCTTAAAACACAAATTTTCCTGGGCTGGAAGGCTAGCAGCATTTAAAATGCTAATACTTCCACAACTTTTGTACCTATTTAGAACACTGCCAATTCCCATGCCAAAATCCTACTCTAACTCTGAGTGTATATGTGTGGACCAAACAAAAACCACACTACGCATACCAGAGTTTAATAAAGCATAGATACTCTGGGGGAACAGGATATGTAGACTTTATGGACTACTATTCTGCCACCATCCTAACACAATTAAGAGACTGGCTAAGACCCACACCTTCCACTAGATGGGGACAAATAGAATCCTCCTATGTACCTACCCAAAATTTAAACGCCTGGATCCTAGCCACACCCTACAATCCTCCTTTACCATCAAATCTTCCACCTACTATGAAGGCCTCAATGACTACATGGCATTATCTACTTATAGTTCTAGACTCCCAAGTACAACTTATACAACCACTGTGGGTGATCAGCTTCAAGTGGAGGGGTTCTCCAAGCAAGTAATCCAGCCGTATGTCAGGTTAAGGGCTTCCTGTCCATGTTTATTCAAGCAGAAAATAAGAACAAACAGAAAGGTCTCCCTCGCAGGGGTAGAAAACAGTCCCAAAACCAAAACATCCATTGACTGAAAATAAAACTCCTGGCTAACGGCAGACCTCCCTGGGTCTGCTTCAGACCTGCAGGCATGTTCATTCTCAGCCTGCTACTTCTCTGTCAGCACCACCCTGATTAGACCCAGGCCAGGCAAAATTATACTTCAGCTGAGGAGCAAGGTGTGACCAACACGTAACCCCTTGCTGCCTACAGACGTCTCCCTGCCACCCATTTACCTTAAGAATCTCAGGATTCTATGCGGCAGATATACTCCATCCACAACTGACATGGGCTGTTTGTCACACCACCTATTCCCATAGAATCCCTTTTGTCTATAACACCAGACATACCACTAAAAGAATGGCGCCTTAAAGAAATCACGAGATTCAAAACCTCCTCACTCAATCCACCATAAAATCCTTTGGCGACATCCAACAAGAATTCCACCTACCACCCAACATGATATTTACATATCTCAGATCGAAAAAACGTCTAAAATTACAAATCCCCTATATACAATTCCTTACATGCCGTGGCACTTCCTCACTAGCACTAATACAACCCAGAAGGGAATCTCACTACTATACTCCATCCTAGGATTAAAAAAAAACATTCACCAAATCTAAACCATACGTTCAATGGGAAACAACAAAAGCAACCTTTAATGATAAGTAGTGGACTAATGCCCTTAAACACATATTCCAAGCCACATGTTGCTCTACACTATGGGAATTAACACAAAAAATCTCTCTTAGGTGGTATTTAACTCCTGCAACATTGGCCACCTTCTACAAACAAATGCCCCACCATTGCTGGAGGAACTGTGGTTATAAGGATGACATCTTACACATCTATGGGAATGCCCAGTGCTCCAGACCTACTAGCGGGAAATATTCCACATTATCTCAATTGTAACTCAGACACAGATTAAACCTACTCCGGAACTGGCCTTACTGAACGTGACAATAGATGCTTTAGCACCAAAAGTTTGCCACTTAATAACACACATTCTTTTGGCAGCCATGCTTAATATTACAAGACATTGGAAAAAGACACAACCTCCCCACACACCAGACACTCTGGAACTGATCCACAAACACAGTACCTATGAAATGTTGCTGGCTTCTAGTAGAGGCTCCTATCAAAACTCCCTATCCTTATGGCAGCCTTGGCTACAATGGTACAAACCAGTTCTGATACCCAGTGATAGTTAATAAATATATGCATTTATATTATGTCTTCTCAGTAAAGAGAAATCCTGTTGTTATGTTCTTTATAACTCGTCTCTTTAACATAAATAATGAACGGCTTAGGACACAACAACGATTATAACCCAGGCTTGGATTCTTGTTCATTTTCCTTTTCTTTCTCTTTTTGTGTAATGCTAAGCAGATATGCTACTTGACTGAACTGTATGGCGAACCGACCCTGAACTAGATTCTCTGTAAAAGTTATGCTCTTCGTGATAAAACTGTTGACAGATACTGTAATTACTTATGTCTAGAGTTGAGCGAACCCGGACTGTAAAGTTCAGGTCCGTACCGAACTTTTGGGTGTCCGGGACCTGGACCCGAACTTTTCAAAAAAAGTCTGGGTTCGGGTCCGGGGTTCTGGTATTTTATTACACATGTTGAATAGCTGCCAAGGGCAGCCAATCAACAAGTGTTTCACTTGTTTGCCCTTAGAAGCCATCACAGCCATGCCTACTAATGGCATGGCTGTGATTGGCCAGTGCACCATGTGACCCAGCCTCTATATGGGGCTGGAGTCACCGTGCTGCATGTCATATGCTCTCAGGATAGTTTAGGGAGAGGATGCTGCTGGCTCTGTGAGGGACAGATTGCAGATATTATAGAACATCTAATCCTGCATTACTGAACGATCTGATTGTGGACTAGGGAGAGATACTAGTACTGCTGCTTTGAGGGACAGATTGCAGACCTCATCCTGATGCACAGAACGATCTAACTGGACTAGGTAGAGTCTGTTGCTTTAAGGGAAAGATTATTGTTCTAAAATCATCTCCAAGTTGTACAGGGAAAGGTTCCAGCTGTAGGCAAAGTGTATTCTAGCTGCATAGAGTTATATTATTTTTCTAAAATCATCTCCAAGTTCTATAGGCAAAGTGTATTCTAGCCGCATAAAGAGCCATATTATTGTTATAAAATCATCTCCAATACAACTTGGAGATGATTTTATAACAATAATATGGCTCTATGCGGCTAGAATACACTTTGCCTATAGAACTTGGATATGATTTTATAACAATAATATGGCTCTATGCGGCTAGAATACACTTTGCCTATAGAACTTGGAGATGATCTTATAACAATAATATGGCTCTATGCGGCTAGAATACACTTTGCCTATAGAACTTGGAGATGATTTTAGAACAATAATATGGCTCTATGCGGCTAGAATACACTTTGCCTATAAGATCGGCGTATCTCGGTATAATAACA
>BLSH010460763.1:551263-562802 GCA_018402905.1 Glandirana rugosa
CCGCCACCTCCTCCGCCACTTTCACCGCCACCTCCTCCTCCTCCATCGGTTGTGACAAAAAAAATAAAAACACGTTCCTTAAAGCAACAGCTGGAACCTTTCCCTGTACAACTTGGAGATGATTTTAAAAACAATAATATTTCCCTTAAAGCAACAGCTGGAAACTTTCCCTGTACAACTTGGAGATGATTTTAGAATCTAAAATCATTTCCAAGTTCTATAGGGAGAGGTTCCTGCTGTTGCTTAAAGGGACAGATTATTGTTTCTTGCACAAAATTAAAAAGTGCATCTACATCACAGCTGGTTTAAAAAAAAAAAAAAATTCTAAAAACTACATTTGCGGCCAGTGGTGCATTTCTTGCACAAAAATAAAAAAAACAGTGTTGGCTACCTCCTCCTCCTCCACCGCCACTTTCACCGCCTCCTCCACCGCCTCCTCAACCTCCAACTCCACATCCACCTCCATTTTTGATTTTTTAATGTGATTTTAGCTTAAAAAATATTTTAAGTTATTTCCCTATCCCCATTTCTTTGTAGGGCACTTGTCCAACTCTTACCCCCATTTTCCTTCCTTTTCCAGGCCTCTAGGACTTGCCAGGACTTTGTTTTTGTGCCTAAAAGTTTGGGTCCCCATTGATTTCAATGGGGTTCGGGGTCCGGGTCAAAGTTAGGGTCAAGTCCGGACCCAAACCCGGACTTTGTCCATAAGTTCGGCCGAACCCGGACTTCCAGAGGTTCGAGCAACTCTACTTATGTCGTCACTCGGCTTTTTTGTCACATGTATTGTAATGTTGTGAAAATCCCTTTCAATAAAAAATAGGGAGGGGTCCAGATGTCACTAAAAGTATACACTCTAGCATAGCTTTCCTGCAGACCAGTAGTTTAAAGTTATTTTTGTAGCCTTACCCCAGCCAAAATGGAAAGTAAAGAATATTGCTTACCTCTAACCCCATTGATCCACCTATGCCAGACTCAAATATTATCTAAAGGAATAAAGCATAGAATCCCCATAATTTACTTCAGAGCCACTATACAGCTCTTCAAGGAATCTTCCAGGAAGCACCCTGCCAACCTTTATCCACACTGGTGACTTTTGCCGGGTCCTTCTATGTGGTCATTTTAGATAAATTAATTCTTTAAAAAAATGGATTTTGCTTACTTATACAAGTCAGAAAATGTCATATCCAGCTTCAGAAGAAATAACAAATCTTCTGCCCTCATCACTACAGTGGACCTCTCTGCCTTTGAAGAGACTTGTGAATCCCTTGCCCGAAATGTCAAGGCTGGGACCATTACTGACACCATCTCCTAAACCACTGCTGTGGTAGAAGATGTTTTTGGAGAAGAAGTCTTGATCCTAGGGATCTCCGACTAAATTTCTAGTATAATTTTAGTACTTCAGGGGTCTTGGAAATCTTGACTAAATCATGTACTCCTAATTCTAGTTAGCATGTCACTGGAAATATCCACAATATATCTTTTGAGAAACCACCTCTACCTAACCCTCCTTACTACCCCCTATTTTTTCCTTTCAAACTTATTCCCTTTTCCTCAAACCTTCCACTATCCTGCTCCCTCTCACCCCATTCATTATCTCTAATCACAGATTTCCAGGACTTCATAGACCCCATGACAACTTACTCATGAATCTTCAATACCTTGAACTTGCAGAGACTTGTGAGACGTATGACACTTTTAAGTTTAATTTTTCAACTTCACCTGTTACTGTATTCCCCCCACCTCACCTTCCTCATAGTGGGGAGTCAGTCTAGGTGGATTAATGGTTATACTAACTCTACCTATACCTCTCTACTATACCCTCTTCTCCCTTTTGCAGCTAGTTCACAATCAGCAAAATATCTGTATTTGCTTACAATTTACACTAAAACTGAAGAGTGCAAAATCTGACGCAGCTCTGCATAGAAACCAATCAGATTCCTTTTTTTATTTTTTTGTCAAAGCTTAATTGTACAAGTTGACATTAGATGATTGAATACTGTGCACAGCTGCACCAGATTGTGCACTCTCCAGTTTTAGTAAATCCACCCCTCAGTGACTTTTCAGGTTTCAGAACATTCCCTTTCCCTCGATGCTTCAGATTCCCCCTTCCCTACCCACCCATCCCTAAATGCCCCTCTTATCCTCATCATAGGCCCCTTCCAATTCCTCTTCAATTCAGATGACCACATTTGTAACCAGATATTTTGCTTCTAATATCCCCCTAATATCTCTACACAATTACATGTGCTCTGTGCTGTTGATGTATCCCAAACCTGCCCACACCACCTAGTCCAGGCACAAGTCAAACCGCACTGACTCCTTTAAAAATGATCCTGCCTGCTTTATCCCCCATACACCACACATGATCTCCATACAAATACTTGAGTAGACATCAGGATTTTTGCAGACACCAGGATTTCCTTTGTGTATCAATAAACATTGATACACAAAGACCACCATTGCTATACCTTCCATACTGAGTATCTCATGACTGTGAAGCCTACATTTAACATAATCACACCCCACCCAGAGAACTCCCTCTGTACCCCCAATACCCCTTGCCTTCACTACATCCTCATAATAATATACACTTTTTACACCCATGTATTTCCTACTTTTTCTCCCAATAATTGCAAACTTACATGGTACTACTATGCAGGATTACATCCCTGCTCTTTTACCCTACCCTATCATACCCAATTGAACTACTGAAAACTGTGCTTGGTGCTTCACCTAATAATATTTTATGCACAGTATGATTTAGTAGCTACTTGGATGTTGTGATTAATGTGCGGTTACTTAAAGGCATAGTATATTATTAAGGTGTATACACTGTGACTATCATGTTATTTAAAGGCACATTATCATGTATTGAACTTGTTAACATTTTAAAAACACAGAGAAACAATATTTAAATGTGTTTTTTGTATCATACCCAAATAGCTACAACCACTCTCTCTAAGACAGGTCACAGGACTAGGGAGCCTTATGCTACAATATTTCACTAAACTTCCAGTACAATGATCATATGTTCTTCACTGTTGGTAAAAATTTCTACCCCTTGCTTACAAACATTGTGGAGAGAGCACACTGGAACCACTGCCAAACGTAATCGGCTGCTATCTACTCATTTAAGTTTTATGTTCTTTTTTAACTATATTGTTTTATTTGTTACTCTTGGTTAGATATTTATGCATTAACTACCTAGCATTTCTGCTTCCTCCTGCACCCTTTCCCTAGTCATCGCTCTCTATTTCCACATTATCTTGACCCCTACAAAGTGATCCCACAGTGACATCTGGGGACTTTTGAATTTTTATATCTCTGATATACTTTATATTCTCAATTTATCCTACAAGATGGTGCCACATGATAGATACAAATAAACCTCTTTTAATGTAAAGGACCTCATTTTAATGGCATACATGGACTTACCTCAGAAGAACTTAAATGATAAGTTCACCTTTAAAAAATAAATAAATAAATTCACATCTTTTGGCTGGAAAAAAAATGTGCATTTATTATTTATTTTTACTTGGAGCCTGTAAAGCATTGCATCAGTCAGTAGATTGCGGGTACCATGCAGGAGCAAGTAAAAGGATTGAGGCCGGCAACTCTGCAGTCCATATAGCGATTTTAATGGTTGGTTACATGAAGTGACAAGCAAAACAGCTGACGCATTTCGGCAACAGCCTTGGTCGTAGCATGTTAAACATAAAAAAGGATATACATTTATACTCCTATAAGCTCCACCCAAAAACAATTTGCATGGTAAATTAAAGCACTTAACTGAGCAATTAAGAGGTTAATGTCAAGATGCCAAAATGCAGGACAAGGACTGAGACAAAAGATATACAACACCTGACATGTTTCAAAAGATATAAAAACACAATGGAATACTATACATGATCACCCTACACCCTTCCAGTATTCTGGAAAAAAAAAATCAGTATGCTGGTGCATGTATCCCATGTGTGAGGAATACTATACATGATCACCCTGCACACACGGAGGGAAAAAAAATCCAGTATGCTGGTAAAAAAAAAAGTTTTTGTTTTTTTTCTGTATGCTGGTGCATGTAGCCCGTTGTGTGAAGATCCATATGGCATTATGGTAAACCACTGTGTATAAGACAAGAAAAGCAAAGGACCTCATACAACATGTTTCAACAAAAGTCAAAAGTAGTAATGGGTAGTTAGTGAAGACTAGAAATGTGGAAACTGAGACAGAGAAGCACGATGTCTAGGACTGAGAAAATTGGATTACATTATTTAAGGAATAAATCCACATTCCATTGGTGATTCATTCCAGTGGGGTTCCATGTCCCCAGGGAAAGGATCCATCTTACTTCCTGTTCTAGAAGTTTTCTATGTGTTTCCCTTCCACGTGCTGTTTGTTTAATTTTCAGCATTGCACAGAAGGAAAATTAGGTCATGTTGCCATCATGCATTGTTTTAAAATGTTTTGATACGTTAGACATCTTTTTTATATTGCTTGAGGCAGTACCATTGTAATGCTCACTTAACCTTGTAGTGCGACCTACATACTGTAGCCTGCAGAGGCTGAAGTCAATTACATATATCACATATTTTAAACTGCAATTAATAAAATTCTTAATAGGAAATGTTTTGCCATTGTAATATGAAGTAATGGACTTATGATTGTTATTATGTGCAGGGAGGCATGAGGGATGGTTAGGTCACTGGTGCAAGTGTGGAGGCTTCCTCCGGGCTCATGCTTGGATGGTAGCGTAGCGATTCAGTCTGGGTTGGCAACAAGCGGGCAGCATGGTACAGATGGAGCAGGCAGAGAGTAGTCGGGTACAAGCAGGGTCGTCAACTGGCTGGCAGCATGGTACACAAGGATGAGACTGAAGAGTGGTCAAAGGCAAGCCGGGGTCGGTGCAGGCGGAAGACAAGCAGGAACGAGAAACAGGCCGGGGTCACAGGAACAGGAAGCTCAAGTAAACTCAAGGCTGGGGACACAGGTAACTCTGCAGAATGGACAGCACTTTCTTTTTGGTGCTGTCCGCTTAAATTGCTGCTATTGGCTCCATTGCTGGCGCATACACTCACGCGTACACGTGTGCCCACGCATAGTCATTCCAGAGGCTGCAGATGTTTCCTGACATTGCCCCCCCCCAAAGGGCAGCCTCCGGATGCCCAGATGGGCCATCTAATCCGGCTCGTTCCTCTTGAAGGTCCTGATCAGTTCTTCTGCATGAATGTTACTCTCCGGTTCCCATGAACTCGCCTCAGTGCCATAACCCTTCCACTTGACCAGGTATTGGATGCGGTTACCCCTCTTCCTACAGTCCAAGATAGATTCCACCTCATATTCCTCCTCTTCATTAACTAGGATTGGCTCCAGTGGATTGGTCTTTCTGCCTGAAAAGGGATCCACGGTTTCAGGTTTCAGCAGAGTCACATGGAATACAGGGTGGATTCGTAATGACTGAGGTAGCTCTAGTTCAAAAGTCAACCTGTTAATTTTCCTCTTGACTGGAAAAGGACCAATAAATCTAGGGCCCAGTTTCTTGGAAGGGCAAACTAGTTTCAAGTTTGTTGTTGCTAACCAGACCCGTTCAACGTGTTCTAGGTTTAGTTCACCCCGCCTCCTCTTGTCGTAAACCGATTTGTTGTACTCTTGTGTTCTTGATATGGTTTCCTGTAGCAGTTTGCAATTTTCTTTAAAGAAGTCCAGTGTCCTTTGGACAGCTGGTACCAGGCTCTCTGGGATAGAGTTGGGCAGAAAGGATGGGTGAAACCCATAATTTTCAAAGAAAGGTGACTGTCTTGTGGCCGAGTGAACAGTGTTGTTCTACGAGTACTCAGCCAATGGTAGCAGTTGTGCCCAGTTATCCTGAGAAAAGGTGGAGAAGCAGCGCAGGTACTGCTCCAACGTCTGATTTGTACGCTCTGTCTGACCGTTAGTCTGCAGATGATAGGCCGTATAGAGGGATAGTTCAATGTCCAGAGCAGAACACAGGGCTCTCCAGAACCTGGAGGTGAACTGGACTCCACGTTCAGATATGATGTTTGTTGGTAGTCCATGGAGTCTGACAATTTCTTTTTTTTTTTTTTTCCATTAAATTTTTATTGAATTTTTAGAATCATACAATGAGAGAAAAAAAAAAAAGGCAATAATAGACAATATGGTTTCAAGAACACATAGTGAAGTATGACTTGATAAGGTAATTAGACGCATGCTCTCAATGAGGCCTCTGGGCATCTGAATACTTCCAAGTGTGAGAGAAAAGTAGCGTTATCGTTGCCCTGACACCCCTATTGGGAACAAAACTGTGTCTTGGGCTTAGTAATAATTAATGCTTTTTGGTCACATTGAGGCATGAGTCTGCTTGAAGTAAGGCTTCTACAATTGCGTTGCATTTGAGTTCTAAGAAACAAAACATACTTATAACAATTCAGTAGAGAATAAGAAAGAAAGAGGGTAGGAAGGAAGAGGAAGAATAAGAAATGGGGAGGGGAACAGATAGGGATTGTTGGTGAACTGGTATAGCCCGAGTAGAGGGTTGAAGTACTTATTTCAGGTGTGATAGTAGACCCTTATATAAAGGATTGTTGAAAATTATGTTGCTTGGATTAGTCATCATTGTTTAGATTGAGTCTTAGAGTATAGGATATATCCAGAAAATTCGAAGCTGAGAGTCATCGGTTATGTGGGTTAGCATTGGAATGAAGATTGTGGGTGTGCTGACAATTTCTTTAATGAACACTTTTGCCGTTTCAGCAGCGGTAGGTATGCCTCTTAAAGGGAGAAAGTGGGCCATTTTGGTGAGCCGATCAACCACCACAAAAATAGCTGAGTAGCCTTCAAATGGGGGTAATTCCACGATAAAGTCCATGGAAATCATGGTCCATGGTTTTTCTACTGGGGAGCGAGAGGGTGTATCTGCACTACTGAGTGTTGAAAAATGTTTTTTCAGCAAGATGTTACGGACAAATTTGTTTACGTCTAAAAGTGTAGCAAAGATATAAAAAAAGTGTAGTTGGAGCAAAAGAAAGACCTTTGGAAAGAAGAGACACTTCAGGAGGTGTAAGTAGGACATCAGACAGATTAACAAAATGAATGGAGTTCATATCTACATGATCCTCTTTGTCTACCTGTCTGTGCTCTACTTGTTCCGGGTTTTGCGTGGATAGTTTGTAGGACCTGTCCTTAGTTCCGCGTGTCCCCCTCATTTTTCTTTTGTGTTTCTGGGGTTTTGAGTCCCAACTGGGTTTTTTGACAAAGTATTGCTGGTTTCTTCTTTTGAATACACAGATGTAACAGAGCTACGTGAAGAGACTGGGGAGTCAATGCTCTCACCATCTGAAGGGGGAAATCCTTCTGGGGCTGAAGTGGTTAACCTAGCTAGTTCTGAGATGCATGTTTGTTGTGTGAAGTACATGGAATATATGTTGTGTTGTTGTGCTTGTTTATTGCTTTGTCAAAAGTCACTGAAAACTGACCCCCTTGGTTCTAGTCAGGTCTGTGAGTGTAAATACCTGTATTGACATTAGGGATGGGCCGAACACCCCCCCCCCCCCCCGGCTTGGTACGCACCAGAACATGCTAACAGGCAAAAAAATTGTGCGAACATTCAAACACTGTTAAAGTCTATGGGACCCAAACATGAAAAATCAAAAGTGCTCATTTTAAAGGTTTATATGCAAGTTATTGCCCTAAAAAGTGTATGGGGACTCGGGTCATGCCCTAGGGGACATGTATAGAGTTGAGCGGACACCTGGATGTTTGGGTTCCGCGGGTCTGGCCGAACTTCGCGAAAAAGTTCAGGTTCGGTACCGAACTTGACCCGAACTTTACCCCGCACCCCGAACCCCATTGAAGTAAATGGGGACCCAAACTTTTTGGCACAAAAATGGCTGTAAAAAAGTCCTGGCAAGTGCTAGAGGGCTGCAAAAGCAGTAGGCGATGATTTTAGAACAATAATCTGTCCCTTACAGCAACAGCAGGAACCTGACCCTATAGGAGTAGGCGCTGATTTTAGAACAATAATCTATCCCTTACAGCAACTGCAGGAACCTGACCCTATAGGAGTAGGTGATGATTTTAGAACAATAATCTGTCCCTTACAGCAACAGCAGGAACCTGACCCTATAGGAGTAGGCGATGATTTTAGAACAATAATCTGTCCCTTACAACAACAGCAGGAACCTCACCCTATAGAACTAGGAGATGATTTTAGAACAATAATCTGTCCCTCAAAGCAGTAGCCTCGAATAAGTTTGTTCTGTAATGCAGGATGAGATCTGCAATCTGTCCCTCAAAGCAGTAGTAGTAATCTCTACCTAGTCCAGAATCAGATCATTCTGTAATGCAGGATGAGATGTTATTAATATCTGCAATCTGTCCCTCACAGCGCCGGCAGCATCCTCTCCCTAGACTAGCCTGAGAGCATGTGACATGCAGCACTACATGACTCCAGCTTATACAGAGGCTGGGTCACATGATGCACTGGCCAATCACATTAGAGCCATTAGAAGGCATGGCTGTGATGGCTCCCAAGAGCAAACCAGTGATACGCTTGTTGATTGGCTGCCCTGCAGCTATTCAACATGCTTGATCAAATACCCGAACCCAGAACCCAAACCCAAACTTTTTTTCAAATGTCCGAGTTCGGGTCCGGGTCCGGGTCACGGACACCCAAAAGTTCGGTACGGACCCAACTTTACAGTTCAGGTTCGCTCAACTCTAGACATGTATCAATGCAAAAAAAAGTTTTTAAATTGATCGTTTTTTCAGGAGCAGTGATTTTAATAATGCTTAAAGTGAAACAATGAAAATTAAATATTCCTTTAAATAACGTGTCTGGGGGGGGGTCCCTTAGTCTGCCTGTAAAAGGGCGCACCTTTGTGATGTTTAGAGCATAGCCAGAGCAAAATGACAATTTTGAAGGAAAATTGTAATTTACTGTGTTATTGCAGCTGTAATGTATTGCCGGCTCCCGGCGGTATACAGAAAATTCACAGAAAAACATTTGTGTGCCCCCCCCTCCCCCAGTCCATACCAGGCCCCTGGAACCCCACACCAATTTTTTTTTTTAAATTGACGTGGGGTCCCCCCTGACATTCAAACCAGACCCGTATCCGAGCATGCAACCTGGCTGGCCAGGATGGGGGGATGAGGGAGCACCCCCCCTCCTGAACTGTACTAGGCTACATGCCCTCAACATGGGGAGTATGGGGGCTTTGGGGCAGGGGGCTCTGTGCTCCCCACCCCAAAGCACCTTGTCCCCATGTTGATAGGGACAAGAGCCTCTTCCCCACAACCCTGGGCTGTGGTTGTGGGGGTGTACAGGTGGGGGGCTTATTGGAATCTGGAAGCCCCCTTTAATAAGGGGGCCCCCAGATCCTGACCCCCCCACCCAGTGACGTAATTGTGTGACCCGCCCCTCTGATGCCCTGCACTATAAATAAAACATCAATGTAGGAGAAGCTGTGCGCCGTCTGCGTGCAATGCATTATGGGGCACTCTGCTGCAGCGAAGTCACTGCAAACGCCCCATAATGTTTGACTCGAACCGTGGGCCCATCCCTAATTGACATGCAAATTTACTGAGCCAAGTTAACCTTAAGGCTGGGTTCACATTATCCGACAAAAAAACGGTCCGACTTTGATCCTACACTGCTGTGCGATTTACGGTCCTACATGGGGTCAAAGTCGGACCGTTTGTCTGTGAACACGGATCCGACTTTGATCCCCGACAATGCCAGGCACTTAGGGGATCTTGAAGGGGAACTCCACGCCAAATGTTAAAAAAAAACTGGCATGGGGTCCCCCTCCAGGAGCTTACCAGGCCCTTTGGTCTGGTACGGATTATAAGGGGAACCCCATGCCGAAAAAACAGGGTAGGGTCCCCCCAAAATCCATACCAGACCATTATCCGAGCACGCAACCCGGCAGGCCAGGAAAGGGGATGGGGACGAGCAAGCGGCCCCCTCCCTCCTGGACCATACCAGGCCGCGTGCCCTCAACATGGGGAGTTTGGGTGCTTTGGGGCAGGGGGGGCTCTGGGCCCCCCACCCCAAAGCACCTTGTCCCCATGTTGATGAGGGCAAGGGCCTCTTCCCGACAACTCTGGCCAGTGGTTGTCGGGGTCTGCGGGCGGGGACTCATCAGAATCTGGAAGCCCCCTTTAAAAAGGGGGCCCCCCAGATGCCGGCCCCCCACCCTATGTAAATGAGTATGGGGTACATCGTACCCCTACCCATTTATCTGGAAAGAAATATGTACACAAAAAAACCACACAGCTTTTTAAAATATTTTATTAAATCTGCTCCAGCGGTCTTCTCCCCTCTCCGGTGTCTTCTTTTCTTCGGCTCTTTTGCGGGGTCTTTCATCTTCTGAGGGGTCTTTTCTTCTCCTCTGCGGCGTCTTCTGCTCTTTTGCCGGTCTTCTCCGCTGTCCTCTTCCCTCTCTTCTTCTTCTTCTTTTCTTCTTCTTCTTCTTCCCACGTTGACACGACGCAATTTCCTTCACGAATGCCCTCGCCGCTCTGTGCTGTGCCTTATATTGGCATGGGGCGTGGCCACCAGATGGCATCACCTGGAGGCCCCGCCCCATATGAGGTCACATCCTGGGGGCGGAGCTGTGACCTCATATGGGGCGGGAACTCCAGGTGATGTCATCTGGTGGCCACGCCCCATGCCAATATAAGGCACAGCACAGAGCGGCGAGGGCATTCGTGAAGGAGAACGCGTCGTGTCAACATGGGAAGAAGAAGAAGAAGAGAGGGAAGAGGACAGCAGAGAAGACCGGCAAAAGAGCAGAAGAAGCCGCAGAGGAGAAGAAAAGACCCCTCAGAAGATGAAAGACCCCGCAAAAGAGCCGAAGAAAAGAAGACACCGGAGAGGGGAGAAGACCGCCGGAGCAGATTTAATTAAATATTTTAAAAAGCTGTGTGGTTTTTTTGTGTACATATTTCTTTCCAGGTAAATGGGTAGGGGTACGATGTACCCCATACTCATTTACATAGGGTGGGGGGCTGGCATCTGGGGGCCCCCTTGTTAAAGGGGGCTTCAAGATTCCGATGAGTCCCAGCCCGCAGACCCCGACAACCACCGGCCAAGGTTGTCGGGAAGAGGCCCTTGTCCTCATCAACATGGGGACAAGGTGCTTTGGGGTGGGGGGCGCAGAGCCCCCCCTGCCCCAAAGCACCCATACTCCCCATGTTGAGGGCACGCGGCCTGGTATGGTCCAGGAGGGAGGGGGCCGCTCGCTCGTCCCCACCCCCTTTCCTGGCCTGCCGGGTTGCGTGCTCGGATAAGGGTCTGGTATGGATTTTGGGGGGGACCCCACGCTGTTTTTTCAGCATGGGGTTCCCCTTAACCCCTTCCTTACCGGGCCATTTCTGACACTCCTCTCCTACATGTAAAAATCATCATCTTTTTGCTAGAAAAATACTCAGAACCCCCAAACATTATATATGTTTGGGATCTCAGGGACGATTTTTTTGTATATATTACAAACCCCCAAGACTCATAAAAAGATCGTTTTTCTACTACTAAAAATGTACA
>BLSH010460763.1:577551-587984 GCA_018402905.1 Glandirana rugosa
CTCCATTCATACCTCTATCTACTGATATTTTTGGTATTCCCCTCTTTTTCTTCTTGCTTTGTCTCCTTTTCTTTTCAGAAGTCCAGCTTTTCAGTCTGTCGCTCTTCAGTGGTCAGTGTGATAATCCCTGGGTCTTTTCAGGCAGCTGTAAGGGTTAATTTTCTGCTAGTCTGCGATGGTGGTGAGGGGGGAGGGTCCGTGGACTATGTGTGTGGGTTTTTTCTTTATTATGTTGTTGCCTCTAGGGAGGCTGTATCTCAGCTTTGACCCTTGAGTAGACGTTGATCATTGGAATGATTGCACAGTCTATGGGCCCACGGACTCTCCTTCCTACATCAGCATCAGGACATCGGTGAATGAACATGAGTACAGTCGGGTTGTCTTTGATGCCGCTATCATTGTATTTGTGCACTGGGTGTGGGGGAGGTATCCACACTGACTACATTAACCACTTCAGCCCCGGAAGGATTTCCCACTTTAGGACCGGAGCTCTTTTTGCGATTCGGCCCTGCGCCGCTTTAACTGACAATTGCGCGGTCGTGCGACGTTGTACCCAAACGAAATTTGTGTCCTTTTTTTCCCACAAACAGAGATTTCTTTTGGTGGTATTTGATCATCACTGCGTTATTTCTGATCGCCGCTATAAACAAAAGAAGAGCGACAATTTTGCAAAAAAACCCAAATTTCTTACTTTTTGCTAAAATACAAATCCAAAAAAAAAATACAAAAATTTTTTTTCCACCGTTTTTGGCCGATTTATATTCTTCCTCATATTTGCGATAAAAAAATCGCAATCGGCGTTTATTGATTGGTTTGCGCAAAAGTGGCCGCGTTTACGCATGATGAGAATTCATTTTTGGGGTTGTTATTTATTTATTTATTTTTTATTAGTAATGGCAGCAATCTGCGATTTTTAGCGATACTGCAATATTTCAGCGGACATGTCGGACATTTTTGACACTTTTTTGGGACCATTGGCGTTTATACAGCGATCAGTGCTATAAAAATGCACTGATTACTGTGTAAATGCCATTGGCAGGGAAGGGGTTAACCTGCAGGGGGCGCTCTAAGGGGTTAACTGTGTTCCCTGGGCGTGTTCTAACTGTATGGGGGCTGCCCTAACAGGAGAAGGGAAGTGATCACAGCCCTTCCCCCTCTCACAGAACGGAGGTCCGTGTTTACTTACACGGACCTCCGTTCTTTCACTCCTGGGGGGCATCGCAGGTAGCCAGCGGCAATCGAAGCCGCTGCACCCGCTCCCTGGCCCTCCCCAAACACAGTGAGCGCGCGGGCGCGCGCGCGCTCACAGTGCGCGATCTCGCAGCAGCCGTCTGATGACGGCGATTTGCGATATCGCACCACTTTGTCGTTGTCAACCTGCGGTTGGCGGTCGGCAAGTGGTTAATATTAGAGAGAAACGATTCTGTTTTTTTGATGCAATGGTCTCTCTGTTGTCTTTTCCCTGCAGCCTGATGTTCGCATGCATTTGTACATGAACCTCTTTTGGTTTATTGGTTTTTACTTACAATTTGCCTTACAGGTGATGTGCTTAGGCTAATACCACTATTTTGGCAGTTATAAAGTGTTAAAGGTTCACGGATCTCATGTGCAATCTAATGTATGCTAGATCCGTGATTGGCTGGATGTCTGGCATGCGCTGTTGCATATTGAAGATCAGTTGGCTTGAGTTTCTTTGATTTTATATGGTCATTGGTAAACTAGGTTGTTGTTTACTTGCCTTCAACTACATACAGCTAGACTCATGCCTGTGATCCTTGTTCCTTTTATCTTGGGTACCACCAGAAAGCATTTAGAATTTGATTTTTGATTTTTAAATTGTCTTTTTGATTTTTCTTTTACTTTATTATATCAGATCTCATTGTATACAGATTTGGGTGAAAAATTGTTGAATGTATTGGTACCTTTAACAGGTTCCCGACCGCGCACCGTGTTTTCACGTCGACAGTCTGGATGCTGAGCGCGAATTGCCGTAAAAAGATGGTGATCTGCAATCAGCCACTAGGGGGCGCACCGCCGCCGGCCCGCTGAGGAGTGTGCCCGCGGCTCGGGCGGACCCGATGTCCGCCGGCGAGCAGCGATGATCGGCCACAGGGAAAGAGCGGGGAACCGTCGATGTAAACACGGCGGTTCCCCGCTCTGTTAGTAGGGGCATGAGAGATCTACTGATCCCTGTCACTGGGATCAGTTCGATCTCTCATGCCCATGGTAGCCCAACACAGCCAGGGAACACAGTTAACCCCTAGCTCTCCCCCCCAGGTTAACCTCTTCACTGCTAATGACATTTACACAGTAATCAGTGGACATTTAAATTTCTGATCGCTGAATAAATGTCATTGGTCCCAAAAAAGTGTCAAAAATGTCCGACATGTCCGCTGAAATATCGCATTGCTGCTAAAAATCGCAGATCGCTGCCATTACTAGTAAAAAATAAAAAAAAATAAAAACCCCAGAAATGAATTCTCATCATCCGTAAACGCAACCACTTTTGCGCAAACCAATCAATAAACGCCGATTGCGATTTTTTTTTTATCACAAATATGAGGAAGAATATAAATCAGCCAAAACCGGTGAAAAAAAAATGTTTTTTTATATTTTTTTTTTTGGATTTGAATTTTAGCAAAAAGTAAGAAATTTGGGTTTTTTTGCAAAATGGTCGCTCTTCTTTTGTTTATAGCGGCGATCAGAAATGACGCAGAGACGATCAAATACCACCAAAAGAAAGCTCTATTTGTGGGAAAAAAAGAACGCAAATTTAGTTTGGGTGCAACGTCGCACGACCGCGCAATTGTCAGTTAAAGCGACGCAGTGCCGAATCGCAAAAAGTGCTCTGGTCCTAAAGCTGGAAAACCTTCCGGTTGGTAAGTGGTTAAACAATATATACACTGTCAGTCACTCTTCACCTGTAGACAATCGTTGGTTGATTGATTAATTAATTGATTGCAAACACATGTATCACTTTTTTGTTTGGTTCATGTATTTATACTTGGCATTCGCCTTGTAAAGTCATGCTATGAGTAAGCGCCAGCCCACGGTGCGAAACGCGTAAGCTGGGGCTTGTGGCCCCCCCCCCATTTTGTATCTGCACCTTTACTTGTACCTTTCTACAAATAAACAACACATTGGATTCAGAGTGCGGCTGTCCAGCCGTTTCTTCATGTTCCATGTGCACTCATCAGCCTGCACCTGTTTAGCGATGCACACAGCTTTGCACCTTTGATCTTGTCCAAGGACATCCGGAGCGGTGAGTGATCTTTTATGGTGGATGATTATCTCGGGGCCAAAACAGAGATGGAGAGCTTTCCAGTCGATGATCCACTGGCTTACTGGGTCATGAGAATACCCCTGTGGAAGTCTGTTAAGACGAAACGCGTCGGTTGACAGGAGTCTGCTCCATCCTATTGCGCCCTCCAAATCATCTTTATGCTGGAATTCCATGCGCTTATCGTTCATGTCATACACGCAAGTGCAATACCTCTTCTCAATAAAATATCAGTTAAACAGTATTACGCTATGTAGGTTTGTTTTCTGCTTGAGGTACTCTGTCTCTACATTTGGTTCCTTATCGGGTCATCGATGTGGGATTACTCTACCTGGAAAGTGTTTGATGCCTATCTAATGTTAGGAAGCCCTCTGATGACAGTTATTACTGAGTTTTTATACACCCGGTTCCAATTACCCTCTACTGGGACGGTTACTTATGTGAAGAATCTCCCTGATGACAACTAAAAGTTGAGTTGTGACACCCTTGATTCTAATTGCCACCCATTGTTCCTGGTGGTGGTGGTTAACATCGCATGCGGGTGGAAGTCACTGAATTATATGCTTTATTATGCACTGAAGTACTGAATTATACACTGGACTGCACTGTGTACTTTAATTTTATGGTGGTTTACCACTGATTTAAGATTCTACTTTGGACTTTGAATAATAGTAGCGCCGCCGATTTTTTCCTGGGTCATGAGAATAGACCACTGGCCAGAACTTGCCCAGTATGCTATTGAGCTGTTGGGCTGCCCTGCATCCAGCCTGCTTTCCGAATGGGCATTCAGTGCTGCTGGAGGTTTTGTTACTGATCATAGAATGCGTCTGTCCACAGACTCCGTGGACCGTCTGACATTTATCAAACCGAATCAGTCCTGGATTACCAGCAGCTATGAAGCCCCTGATGCCGATGTCGCCAATTAAGTGTTTTTGGGATGTGGAATATCTGCAGGAATTTGAGGCTGCCTAGCAATGTGGGTGTTGATTTCACCTGGAAGAATATTTTTGGTATAGGTTTCATGGGCACAATTAACACCCTAAGACAAATGTAGGTCTTGGATACAGAAAACGTGTCTATGTTTTATGTTTGCTGTATCCAAGACCTACATTTGTGAGTAATATTTTAATGAATTAAAGGAGTGGAGTTTTTACAGTCTGCACTTAGAGTGGTTATCTTTTTCATTCATATATGCTGACCGGTATCATATGAGGGGATCACCATTGGTATTTGTCTTGATCACTGAAAGAGTTGGTGAAACCTCAAGATTCATATATGCTCTTATTGTTATCCCTGAGGGGACAAGTGCAACTGACCCGCTAGTGAAACTGGGGAGGTGAGAGACCACGCTAGCCTGTGAAAGAATTGCACACATATGTGTATTTATGCACTTTGGTGGATCCATCTGCATGTTTACTCCCCCTCCAGCTCTTTGAAAGGACTTTTATTTGGACTGTGTATGGGCTAGTCTTGCCCAGTGTGTACTAATTTCTGCGCTGCATACTTTGGATTATAGGCATATACAGTATCTCACAAAAGTAAGTACACCCCTCACATTTTTGTATATATTTTATTCTATCTTTTCATGTGACAACACTGAAAAAAATTACACTTTGCTACAATGTAAAGTAGTGAGTGTACAGCTTGTATAACAGTGTAAATTTGCTGTCCCCTCAAAATAACTCAACACACAGCCATTAATGTCTAAATTGCTGGCAACAAAAGTGAGTACACCCCTAAGTGAAAATGTCCAATTTGGGACCAAAGTGTCAATATTTTGTGTGGCCACCATTATTTTCCAGCACTGCCTTAACCCTCTTGGGCATGGAGTTCACCAAAGCTTCACAGGTTGCCACTGGAGTCCTCTTCCACGCCTGCATGACGACATCACAGAGCTGGTGGATGTTAGAGACGTTGCTCTCCTCCACCTTCCATTTGAGGATATCCCACAGATGCTCAATAGGGTTTAGGTCTGGAGACATGCTTGGCCAGTCCATCACCTTTACCCTCAGCTTCTTTAGCAAGGCAGTGGTCATATTGGAAGTGTGTTTGGGGTCGTTATCATGTTGGAATACTGCCCAGCGGCCCAGTCTCCAAAGGGAGGGGATCATGCTCTGCTTCAGTATGTCACAGTACATGTTAGCATTCATGCTTCCCTCAATGAACTGTAGCTCCCCAGTGCCGGCAGCACTCATGCAGCCCCAGAGCATGACACTCCCACCACCATGCTTGACTGTAGGCAAGACACACTTGTCTTTGTACTCCTCACCTGGTTGCCACCACACACGCTTGACACTATCTGAACCAAATAAGTTTATCTTGGTCTCATCAGACCACAGGCCATGGTTCCAGTAATCCATGTCCTTAGTCTGCTTGTCTTCAGCAACCTGTTTGTGGGCTTTCTTGTGCATCATCATTAGAAGAGGCTTCCTTTTGGGACAACAGCCATGCAGACCAATTTGATGCAGTGTGCGGCATATGGTCTGAGCACTGACAGGCTGACCCTCACCCCTTCAACCTCTGCAGCAATGCTGGCAGCGCTCATTTGTCTTTTTCCCAAAGACAACCTCTGGATATGACACTGAGCATGTGCACTCAACTTCTTTGGTCGACTACGGCAAACCTGTTCTGAGTGGAACCTGTTCTGTTAAACCACTGTATGGTCTTGGCCACCGTGCTGCAGCTCAGTTTCAGGGTCTTGGCAATCTTCTTATAGCCTAGGCCATCTTTATGTAGCGCAACAATTCTTTTTTTCGGATCCTCAGAGAGTTCTTTGCCGTAAGGTGCCATGTTGAACTTCCAGTGACCAGTATGAGAGAGTGAGAGCGATAACATCACATTTAACACACCTGCTCCCCATTCACACCTGAGACCTTGGAACATTAACGAGTCACATGACACCGGGAAAGGAAAATGGCTAATCGGGCCCAAATTGGACGTTTTTACTTAGGGGTGTACTCATTTTTGTTGCCAGCGGTTTAGACATTAATGGCTGTGTGTTGTTATTTTGAGGGGACAGCAAATTTACACTGTTATACAAGCTGTACACTCACTACTTTACATTGTAGCAAAGTGTCATTTCTTCAGTGTTGTCACATGAAAAGATAGAATAAAATATTTACAAAGATGTGAGGGGTGTACTTATTTTTGTGAGATACTGTATAATATCAAAGTGCATACTGGGCACTGGACAAAGCACTAGGGACAAAAGCAATGTGGAATGATTTGATACAGTAATGTAATCTTACAGATCCGTGTACTGTATGTGTTACGTGTGTTTCACTTTTTGAATTTGCCGCTGGGCTCCACCCCCATGTGACGCAACGCTCGCAGGGAACGGAGCCCGGAACCCAGAGGCATCGGGCAAAAGATTCTGGCAGAGGACACAGCTGGGGGACATCACAGGATCCAGGGAGCAAGGTAAGTACCTTTGCCTGGATACTGCGATGCGATCCCGAGTGTGGCTTTTTGTAATGAAATCACCCCGAGCCACACTTGGGAATACCGCTAAGGAGGCTAATCACGTAGATGAGCTAGGGTGAGTTTTTGTCTATACTGATATACAGAATAAATACCTTAACTTTACCACATTGGCTGTACAGAAGCCAATAGAATTACCTGAACAGTTGACTCCAGCATCTTCAGAATGGCCACAGTTGTGCTGTTTCCACCCATTGTGTGGGCAGTTCCACAAAATATTTTCGTTGCCTCTGCATTCCACATTATCCAGAATAATAGATTCTGTTCCTTGACCAAAATGGGCATTGCCAAATGAAGAAATTGCTCTGCCACAGCCTAGTTGCCGGCATACGACTTGAGCATCTAACAAATCCCAAGAATCATCACACACCGTTCCCCATTCTCCTTTATAGAAGATTTCCACACGACCAACACAACGGTTGCTGCCATTAACCAGCCTCAGAGCCGTATCTTCTACAAGAAAAAAGGGAAAGTGTGGTTAAAATTAGGTGTGTTTATTATAAGATACACAAAATGTTGGCCACCTAATTATAAATCAATATTCGTAAATAGACAATTCTGCACTTTTATTCATTTCCTGTTGTTATATCATTTTCAAGAGAATTTTTTGAGTCTTAACTTGCATACCAAGTCCATGGCCACCGAGTATTTTGAAAATACTAATAACCCTTAGTGCCCGTTCACATAGGGGTGACTTGCGATCCGACTTGAGTTGCCTCAAGTCGCCCCAAGTCGCTTGACATCTGAAATCCCATTGAAATGAATGGGAGCCGTCTTAATACACACGACTGAAGTCGCTCCGACTTCAAGGAGACTTCTGAAAAGGTTCCTGTACTACTTCTAGGCGACTTCTATCCAACTTGTGCCCATAGGATTCAATAGAAGTCGCCTCCAAGTCGGATCCCCCATCTACATGGAAGCGACTTTACAGTTGAAAGAATAGAATTGATTTTTAGGCAGCCCCCTCCCTCCCTTCTCTGATTGGTCAAGGCAGAGTTGCCTGGCAAAAGTCGTGTTGTAAAGTCGCCTGAGGTCGCGCTGGAAGTCGCGCTGAAGTCGCCTAGCGAAGTCGCGCCGAAGTCGGGTCGCCCCTATGTGAATGCAGGCTTAGGGGTTCTGTTTATTAATGTTTCCCCACAGGATTCATACAACATTCACCCAGGATTCAAACATTTTTTTCAACTGAATACAATTAGAAGAATATGTGAATCTTGAATAAAAGTTATGTGAGTCCAGTGTGAAATAAACATGTGCAATGCCAAAAAAATGTGTTTTTTTTCGTTTAATTCCTTTTTTTTGGGGGTAATTCCTTATGATTAGAGTTGAGTGAACCCGGACTCTAAAGTTCGGGTCCATACCGAACATTTGGGTGTCCGGGACCCGGACCCGAACCCGGACTTTTCAAAAAAAGTCCGGGTTTGGGTCCGGGGTTCTGGTATTTTACTACATGTGTTAAAAAGCTGCCAAGGGCAGCCAATCAACAAGCGTTTCACTGGTTTTCCCTAGAAGCCATCACAGCCATGCCTACTAATTTTTTTTTTTTTTTTTTGAAGCCCGTGGTGGTGTGAAAAACACCTCAAAGCTTACCCGGTGCATAAAAAAGTGCACAACACAAAAGTGAAGACACAAAAAGTGCACATGGGTGTACACATGGTCTTCCTCCGAAGAGGAAGGACCTAAACCCTGATTCCCCGGGGCGCAAGGCTCCTGACAGGAACTGGGGTATCGTGCACCAAGGATCACCTAGCCGAAGCCAGGCAACCCCCGTTCTCGTTGGCGGCCAGCCGGAACCGACCGCCCATCGATACTAAGTGGGGCTCCCCCGAAGGGAGACCCCATGAGAGGCGGTGGGTCAAGCCAGAAGGCCATACCCACCACCTACCCAAGACTTTCAGGGCAGGCCTGAAGACCGTACACCCTACTTATCAAACAGTGCGTGCAACCCAACAAAGAAGTGACACAACACGACAAACAAAACAACCAAAAGGTGGGGGAAGGAAAGTGGAGAAGTGATAAAGGTGCCTTTGTGTTAAACAGAGGCCGGCCTTGCTGCCAGGAATCAAAAATTCCTCTGGTCCTGACCATCAGGCCTGGCCCTAGAGGCAGGTGTGAAAAAAAGGTGTTCATGGTGCAGTGACCTTGGTGCCGTCAAACTCAAAGTGTTGCCACCCACTGTGAGATTTCAGGCACCCCTGGACTGCCACTCCAGGGGCACATGCACCATGGGCTTCTTTTCAGCCCGACCTTCCGCCCAGACCAGCGTCTCCCCGTACCAACCAGGAGGACCTTTCTGGTTTCACCATGAACCCTGCCGATCGGCCCCCAATTGCCTATGGGCGCTCCGATCCGGGTAGCTTCTGGTTCCACCGTCCAGAATCCCATTACGCCTCAGGATTTGCCCAGCCGAGCCCCCGGACCTATACGCCATGGCATCGGCTTAGCGCCTCCTTCGGCAACTGTCTGGCACAGTTACAACATTGGCCCAGCCAAAAGGCCGAGCGTCTCAGCCCTTCAGCCTCGACCAGCACAGCATCGTGTTCGGTCAGGGAGAGACCTTCCAGCTTTCCCAGAAGCCTCCACCACCACCAGGTAATGGCTTTGGCTCCTTAGTACTTGCCTTCCAGTCTCTTTCATGTCTAGATTCGCATAGCCACTGCTATCCTGACTCGGTCCACCCAGGACAGTAGCACAGCACCTCCTTTGGCAACTGATAAGAACAGATATTACACTTGATCTTAGCCAAAAGGCCGAGAAGCGCATGGTTGTGATTGGCCAGTGCACCATGTGACACAGCCTCTATATGGGGCTGGAGTCACCGTGCTGCATGCCATATGCTCTCAGGATAGTTTAGGGAGAGGATGCTGCTGGCTCTGTGAGGGACAGATTGCAGAACATCTCATACTGCATTACTGAGCGATCTGATTGTGGACTAGGGAGAGACACTAGTACTGCTGCTTTGAGGGACAGATTGCACACCTCATCCTGCTGCACAGAACGATCTGACTGGACTAGGTAGAGTCTGTTGCTTTAAGGGAAAGATTATTCTTTTAAAATCATCATCAAGTTGTACAGGGAAAGGTTCCAGCTCTTGCTGTAAGGCAGTGGTTCTCAAATAGTGGGGCGCGCCCCCCAGGGGGGCGCGAGGCTCTGTAAAGGGGGGCTCGTTTGACCTCATTATCTGATGCAGAGTTCAGCAGCGTGACATCAAGCAGCGGCAGGGATTCGGGGGAGCGAGGAGGGCAGATACATGTGAGAGTGAGCTCCGCCTCTCCCCCCTCCCTGACCACTGAAGAGGAGTGGGCGCGGCCACCCCTGCACTCCCAGAGCCTCCATTCCCCCACCCACCTCCTCTGTTCCGAGAAGACCGCGGCCCGGAGGAAGAGGACAGGCGGGAGGCGAAGGCTGGAAGGAGCAGAGCAGCAGGAGAAGCTCCGGACCAGGAGGAGACTCGGGGCTGCCGCTCGCTGCTGGCCGTCAGGTACGGCAACATCACATCCACATAGGTGCCACCTGCCCGCACACACAGAGCCGGGGGGGGGAGTGCTATGTGGTCCCTCTCAGCCCTCTGTCTCTCAGCCCCCCCCTCTGTCTCTCAGCCCCCCCTCTGTCTCTCATCTCCCCCCCTCTGTCTCTCAGCCCCCCCGTCTCTCAGCTCCCCCCTCTGTCTCTCAGC
>BLSH010460763.1:602499-632736 GCA_018402905.1 Glandirana rugosa
CTAAGGATAACACATGTAGGGATTTTACAGAGCTCTCCGATACAAAACCTATAGGAAAAAATTACAACAAGTACACGAGAGACTACGCATGGGTGTTTCCAGACCACCAGGAAAGGCTGTATAACATTGACTGTACCTGTGAGATACTGATCTCAACTCGCTTGTGGACCTTCAAGCCCAAGACGACCAGGCAGGCTTGAAGCCCTGTTTCAGGCCCAGGCCCAGGCCTGCCTTGGGCTTGCTAGCGTGCCTGTTGCTTGGGGTAACTTTAGTTACCCCTGGGCTTGAAAATCTCCGTGCGATCGTTCGGGTTCCGTCCGGACCCGGACCCGGACTTTGTCCCGAAGTTCGGACGGACCAGCAGAACCCGAACTTCCAGGTGTTCGCTCAACTCTAGTCATAGAGTGTCCATGTCAGTTACAATATGTCGGAAAGGACCACCAGACCTTTGTGGGTACGCATCAGAGAGCACATGAACAACATTAAAAAAGGATATCCAAAACATAGCCTCTCGAGACATTTTAGGGATGTACACAATAGGAATCCTGCTGTAATGACATTTTATGGAATAGAGCATGTGAAAGAAAATTGGAGGGGCGGGAATAGAACTACAAAGATTTCACAAAGCGAGACTATGTGGATCTACAATTTAAATTCTTTGCAACCTCACGGGTTGAATATAGACATAGATCTGAACTGTTTTATCTCGAATGATTAGGGGCCGTTTATATGTCTATATACCCTCCTGAACACTATGTTTGAGTTTTATAAGTAGGTTTTAAAATAATATAATTTTTACAAAACTTTTTTAACATCCTGATCCATTCATGTTTTTTCTTGCAACTCGTTCCTCCCCTCTAATATCGAATGATCACAGCACAGCCCCTCTCCGGAGGTTCACGTTCATTTTCACTTCAGAGATCCATTGAACTAGTACGGCTACTCTTGACCCTCCTCCATTCAGCGCTTGACTTGTTTTTAATTTTGATATAGTTTGTTTGACAATCCTTGACCGTCTCAATTGTATCTTTTTGGAACCATTAGCTTTTTTTCAAACTTAGTTTTTTAATACAGTTTTATTGTTCTATACAAACTCCCTTACATTCACATTTCGGCTTGCAACTTGTTTTTCCTCTTCCTCCATTAAATTATTAAGAATACCGTTTAGACTTGGAATTTTCATCCCCCATTTGTTTCGAAGTCTATTTACTCTAGTCCACTAGGATTTTTTTTAGACCCTCCTCCATTCAGCGTTTGACTTGCTCCACATCACTGATTTTTTATGATCGTTTACTAATTTATCCTATGGCTTTTTATATTCTTCATTTAACGTTGACTTGTTTCCATATTATTGTCCTTTCGAAGGACTTGCTTCCAAAAATACTCTAGTTTTATCCTTATTTTTATTTTTATTTCTATATAATGAGTCTGCAATAGACCCCTTATAATAGATGAAAGTCTTTCCCACCTTTCGACACGATGAGTGCTGTCTTCCCCTGGGCCCAGACCTGCTCCCCATATTTTTTTAAAACAGTTTTTTAATATATTCTACAATAAAAACATTTGTTCCCGCTATTGAAATTGCTATACACTCTGAGAAGGATGATGATTGAGACCTTACAATGGAGCACCAATATGGCCGCCACAAACGATCGGATTGGTTACTGGGTTAGCAGCTTGTGTATTTAAGCCGAGGAGTACATTGAGATGGCGCCACCTCCGATGACGTCTTGATGATGAAACGAGTAAGGCGGAGCCTAGAGCGTCAGACGTACATACGGCTGAACCCTGAAACGCAAGGAAGCTCCGGTCTTCTGACTTCTCCACTGTGAGTTACTACACTTGTTCATTTGCCCTGTCAGTTCTGATACCCTACACTACGGAAATTTGTGTTTTACATGTGGATACCGCTACCACGCTGGATTGGAGAGTAGATCGGTGTCCGGAGACCGTAATTAACACTTTCGTTACGATCGTTACCTAGGGGTGAGTGGGGTTTGTGTCACGAACGGAGGGGATCCTTCGGGCCACCACTGACCCTGCTCACTCACACCCTGTCTCATATTATTTCATTGCTCACTTGCATGAGCACTTTCATATTTGTAGTTCGGTTTGTTTTTTCTTGCCACTAGAGGGCAACATTGTACAATATACAACCTTCTCATTCTTGGTTAATTTGCGCATTTACTATCACTTGATCCTTAATATTTTAGCACTTACAGTTTTCACTATAAGCTCTTCAGCTAGTCTTGCAGCGCCACACCCACTACTTTCTCACATTTTCTTCACCGTAACTAGTCACTGACTGGTTTGAAGTGGGGGCAGCAGCCTGCACCTTTTTTCAGTCTATCACTATCCAGCAGCGCCACACCACCTTTTCCTTTCACTCTTTCATGCTCTGAGGGAGAGATTATCATTCTAAAACCATCTACTACTGCATTAGGGAGACGTTCCTGTTGGTGCTCTGAGGGCGAGATTATCATTCTAAAACCATATACTACTGCATTAGGGACAGGTTCCTGTTGGTGCTCTGAGGGAGAGATTATCATTCTAAAACCATCTACTACTGCATTCGGGAAAGGTTCCTGTTGGTGCTCTGAGGGAGAGTTTATCGTTCTAAAACCATCTACTATTGCATTAGGGAGAGGTTCCTGTTGGTGCTCTGAGGGAGAGTTTATCATTCTAAGAGGTTCCTGTTGGTGCTCTGAGGGAGAATTTATCATTATAAAACTGTTTCCTACAGCATTAGGGAGAGGTTCCTGTTGGTTCTCTGAGGGAGAGTTTATCGTTCTAAAATGTCTCCCTAATGCAGTGTGAAAGAGACTACTCATACTTCTCCCCCAGACATCACTCTTATTCAAGAATTGACCTGTTTCTCACGGACCAATGGACACTGCAGAAAGTTTCGAACTCTACCATACAAGATATACTATGGTCGGACCATGCGGCCATCGCCTTACTATTAAAAGAGGGGGGATGCTCTCTCACAACCCCCATCTGGCGATGCAATACCTCCCTACTCCAAAATCCCCAAACCTCCCAAATTCTCACCCAGCAACTATCTGACTTCTTTGAGTTCAACAAGGGATCAGTTGATGACCCATACACCCTGTGGCAAGCCCATAAGGCCGTCGTAAGGGGAGTCCTCATACAACAGGGGGCAAGGGCTAAAAGACGCCACGACTCACAGCTCAAAAAATTGACCACAACTATACACGAGCTAGAAACTGCTAACAAATCAGTCCTCAACCCTAAGACCACAGAGCAGCTCCGAGGCCTTCAGGAAGAGCTTAGAACCCTATTGCTACAACAACATGAGGGGCACTTACGGAGATTGAAACTCTCCTACTATTCCGCTGCTAATAGAGCGGGGAAACTACTGGCACGGAGAATCAAAACAGCCCGTACTAAGGCCAAAATCCCATTCCTAATCCACCCAACCCACAACCAGAAGATTATAAACCCCCAAGCTATAGCAGATCACTTTGCTGATTTTTATAGCTCCCTATATAATCTCAAGGATGACAGTGACACTCCCCAACCCACCAACGCAGCTATCTTATCCTTCCTGGAGCAAACAAAGCTCCCCACCCTCTCAGAGGCACACTTAGACCAACTAAATTCCCCCTTTGATCTTCAGGAACTGAGCAGAGCTGTGGCGACTCTTCCCCTAGGCAAATCCCCTGGCCCAGATGGCCTAACCAACGACTATTATAAGGTATTTAGGGACACCCTTGCTCCCTACTTACTCCAAGTATTCAACAAAGCTACTCTGACATCCCAACTCCCCGAGGAAATGCTTAAAGCTTACGTGGTGACGATCCCCAAGCCAGGGAAGGACCCCACCACCCCGGCCAATTTCAGACCCATTTCCCTTCTCAACACCGACGTCAAACTGTTTGCCAAACTTATTGCTCACCGACTAACTACAGTACTCCCAATCCTGTTGAGCAGAGACCAGATGGGGTTTGTGAGGGGACGACAGCCCTCAGATGCAACTAGATGCATCCTCAATGTTATGCAACAAGCCGGCTCTGCTCGAGCGCCTTCTCTCCTCTTATCAATAGACGCAGAGAAGGCGTTCGACAGAGTTAACTGGCAGTACATGATATGTGCACATAAACGATTTGGGTTTCGGGGACCTATCCTACAAGCCATCCTTGCCCTCTATTCCAGACCCTCAGCCCAAGTACTCACCTCCGGTATCTTATCTAAAATATTTACAATCTCTAATGGTATGCGCCAAGGTTGCCCCCTCTCGCCCACAATCTTCAACCTTATCATAGAACCCCTAGCAGAGAAAATTTGCTCGGACCCCCACATCTCAGGACTCACAATCGGTCACTCACAGCATCGCATAAACCTCTTTGCAGATGATATAATCCTTATTCTCACCAACCCCCCCTCGTCTCTCCCACGAGCCCACCAAATCCTTCTAGATTTCTCACAAGCCTCATATTACAGAGTCAACTTTGCCAAGTCACAAATATTAGACTTAAACTTACCTCCCTACATGAGATCCAAACTAGAAAATCTACTCCCTTACAAGTGGACCAACTCGCACATACCATATCTAGGAATTGTCATCACCCCTAGGTTTCCCTCCTTGATTGCCACTAACCTAAACTTGTTAATGGAGAAACTAAAGCCACAGCTTCAACACCTACTACACTGTGACCTCTCCTGGACCGGTAGATCTGCTGCCCTGAAAATGGTAATTCTCCCTCAAATCCTGTCTTCAGGGCTCTCCCAGTATCTATTCCACAGCTATACTTAAATAAACTATCTTCGCTACTCTCCTCCTTCATATGGAACAAGAAAAAACCCAGATGCCCACTAAAAACCCTTGTTAAACACAAATCAGCTGGAGGTTTGGGAAACATACACATAAAGGACTATTACTGGGCTACCAAGTTAACCCAACTCAAAAATTGGTTTGGAACGACTGACCCCCAAATATGGGTTGCTATTGAAAGAACCCTTTCTCCCACACATGACCTAGTCTCCCTCCTAATAAGAGATTCTTGGATACCCTGGAACACATCACAACTACCACACACCTTAGCAGATTCCGTTAAAGCTTGGAGATACCTCCTGAAAACCAATCAAGACTCCATTCAAATACACTCTCCCCCACTTAACACAAAACTCCTTACATCCATGGTCCCATCCCTGGATACAACACATTTCACAACTCAAGGCTTAGATAAGATTCAGCAATTCTACAAGGGCCTATCTATCAAGTCATGGGACTTTCTCCAACAAGAATTTAATCTTCACCCTAACACCCACTATAGCTACATACATATCAAGCACCTCCTAACAAAACACCCTCCACCCATCATCCGAATCCCCCAGAAAGCATGGGAATTCCTCAACTCCCCCAACCATCGCCCCAGCGGTATAGCCCTATTTTACAATATGCAGCAGAACAAACGCACCTTTAGCAAAGATGTTCACATACTTCGGTGGGAAGAAGACCTAGGTGAGACATACACCCACCGTGAATGGCAAACAGCCATCCTATCCACCCATAAGTTCTCCCACTGTACTGCCCACTGGAAGCTCATGCTAAAAATTTTGCTTCGCTGGTATTACACACCGGCTAGAATAGCCTCCTTTGCCCCAGACAAGTGCTGGCGCAACTGCGGGAAAGCAGGCAACCTCTTGCACATCCTATGGGACTGCCCTATTCTCACCCCCTTCTGGGAACAAACATTTTCTCTCATCTCTAAAATTACAGCGCAGACCACTCCACCAAACAAAGGCCTAGCTATCCTAAACCTTAACATTGAGAAAATACCCCCCCCCACAGGCCTTCTACCATCCATATCCTGATGGCAGCTAGAACCCTAATCCTTAGATTATGGAAGTCACCAACAACCCCCTCCATAACTGAAGTTATCCACCTAACTAATCAAAACTACACCTTCGAACGAATGCTGGCAGTAAACACACTACAACTGGAATGTTTCAACACCCTCTGGTTACCCTGGACCACTTCCCATCCCCTAAATTAAAGCTCCCATAGAACCCGTCCTGGTACTGACGACTGAGCATACCTCTTGTTATCCTGGTTATCTGGTATCTAGATACAACCTGTTAAATATTGGTTAGCTATTTGATTGATTACTTGATGATTATCTGAGAAGTACTTGATATTCTGTCTCGCTCTTACCTACCCATCACCTCCCACCCCCCTGTATACTATACGATGGTGTACCCTTATGATTTTCTTTCATGTCTCCTATGTTGTCTGTAACTGACTAAAACCAATAAAGACAATTATACAAAAAAAAAAAAGAACCCCAAATATTATATATATTTTTTTTAGCAAAGACCCTAGGGAATAAAATGGTGATCATTGCAACTTTTATCTCGCACGGTATTTGAGCAGTCATTTTTTAAACACGCTTTTTTTGAAAAAAAAAAAAACAATTTCATGTATTAAAAAATAAGAAAACAGTAAAGTTAGCCCATTTTTTTGCAAAATGTGAAAGAGGATGCTACGTCGAGTAAATAGATACCTAGCATGTCATGCTTTGAAATTGCACACAATCATGGAATGGCGCTAAACTTCGGTACTAAAAAATCCCCTACACTAACCATAGAATGGGAGATCTTGCCTCATAACTATGGGAGCATGCACTCCTCCTAATGGGAGATCTAAAGAACTCTTCCTATGTCTCAGGTGGACACTGATTAGAGGCAATTATGAATTTGCCTATTGCAGATCCTGGAGCACCCCACCTATTCATAATTGCCTCTAATCAGTGTCCACCTGAGACATAGGAAGAGTTCTCTAGATCTCCCATTAGGAGGAATATATGCTCCCATGGTTATGAGAAAGGATCTCCCATTCTATGGTTAGTGTAGGACCCACTGAGATGAGGGACTGGGAAGTAGTAGTGGGCTAAGCACTCTATGGCCATATAATGGGACGGACTCCCCATACTTTGGTTGAAGATGTCCAGGTACTTTTAAATAGCCTTTCAGGTTTTAATGTCATTATTGCATGTGTGCACTGTAATATGTTGTTTTGTTTGGGGATCTTATAGAAGCACCATCTTTAATGTAATCCATTATTAGGGTGTGCTCCCCACCTATTTGGTTGCTATAGTGGCGCTTTCATTCACTATTTTCCTGGTTCAGCATGACTTATGCCAAGTGCAAAAGCTAAAATGTCTATTATCTTAGGAAGCACCACAGTTTGGGTCTTGCGTAAGGTCAATCTAAAGCCGTTTGTACTAATATATACACATACATATGGTACATACTGAGGCCACTAATTTTGTGACAAAACCTTTGAGTGATATCTTTTTTATTGCAGAAGGTTTTGCCTATTCATTCACCCACAAGTTAACCACATGACTAATTTTTCAATTTGTCTGCATACAACAATAAAACACCACGTGGGGTTTTTAATAAATATAATTGATTATCTGGATGAATTTAATTTCGTTTATGAAAAGAGCATTTACATGCTAGCATGCTATCATCACCACAATTTTTTTGTGATGTCAAGGATAAATACATTTTTTATTATTTCTCTTTGAAATGTTAATCATTATTTTTTTTTAAATTGCATAATTTGTGAATGAAAGAATGGATAGAGACTGGAGTGATAAGGCACCTTCAAAAAACACAGTCAATGTGAATCAGTTACATTTTTGTTCCCAAGTTATAATTTAGAATTGTCCACTTGCTAAGTACACAGTAAATACATTTTTGGGATTGATGTTATGAAATCCAGCACAAATAACTATCTGACTGTATTGTGTCGATAAGATGGGCTATGACAAAGGTCAGTTATACCCAACAGTCATGGTCATCCGTCAAACTACAACTACTGAATATTTTTGATGTGATTTCAAATACAAACTATTTTAGATTTTTATATAATATATATTTTTTTCAATATCATTGCCTTAGGGTGAACCCAGAAGCAAAGTAGTAGAATAACCTCATGATATGTAATGTTAGATGTAGGCCCTGGGAAAAAGAATACAGTGAATAAGTTAAAGTCATAATAATATCTGCTTATTACATTGAGCAAAATAATTGATCAAAGACATTAATGACAGCAGCTCTGTAAATATTTAATGTGGTGAATATTTCAATAGTACTTAAAATGCTTTGTTTATTTGCAATTAGTGAAACAGTGGTTTATATTTATCCCTGTTCAGAAAATGTCAATGTTTCAAATATTCTACAGTTGCGTAGTGACCTCCCTTGGGACCTTATTATGTACTGAATGTTGGGAAATAACATACACCTGACAACGTAGGGAGATAAGAAAAGCTTTCTATAGCCTAAAGAAGATTCTTTGAAAAATAACAAGTTCTCTGTTCATTTCTCTCTTTTTTAACATTATATTGCTGGCTTAGAGTGTACTGCAGTGTGCTTTGAAGTAATGCATTCCCTTCAACATCCTTAATAGTTTTGAAAAGTATTTATATTGAAGTACGTGAAGCAGGCACACACGATGCAACATACCCTGACATTAAGACAGGTAAAGAAAGTGTTAATTTAGCTTTTTCCTGAAGTATTCCTAGAAACTGCAATGAATCTAATTAAGATGCAATTAAATCAGAAAAGGGGTGATTTAGTAGTATCTGTTACATTCATTGTGTTACTATATTTATCACATGGGTAGGGCCATTATGTTACAGTGCACATTTTCTAAACTAAACATGTGTAAAATGTAACCTGGGAAACTTTCTGACTTGCATATATTAAACCACTTGCCCACTGGGCACTTAAACCCCTTTCCTAGCCAGACCAATTTTCAGCTTTCAGTGCTCTCACATTTTGAATGACAATTAATCATGTAACACTGTACCTATATGACATTTTTCCTTTTTCACACAAATAGAGCATTCTTTTGGTGGTATTTAATCAACACTATTTTTTGTGCTATTAATGAAAATAGACAGAAAATTTTGTAAAAAATGAATTTTTCTTTGTTTCTGTTATAACATTTTGCAAACTAGTAATTTTTCTTCATACGTTGGCCAAAATTTATACTGCTACATATCATATTTCTTAAGACACTAACAAGCCAGGAAAGTACACAATTCCCCCAAATGACCCCTTTTTGGAAAGTAGACATTCTAAAGTATTTAGTAAGAGGAATGGTGAGTTTTTGTAATTTTTCCCACAATTCTTTGCAAAATTAAGATTTTTTTTTACAAAATTGTCATATTAACAGGTTATTTCTCTCACCCAGCACATGCCTACTTGCAACTATACCCCAGAACACATTCTGCTACGTCTCCTGAGTATGGCGATACTACACGTGTGAGACTTTTTCACAGCCTGGCCACATACAGAGGCCCAACATGCAGGGAGCACCATCAAGCATTTCATTTCTAGACTACCTCTTATACTTTTGAAGGTCCTGGAGCACCAGGACAATGGAAACAACCAATAAATGGCCCCATTTTTGAAAGTAAACACCCTGACATGTATTCTATGAGGCATAATGAGTCTTTTGAACATGTGATTTTTTTTCCACAAGTTTTTAGAAAATGTGGAAAGAAAATGAAAATGCATTTTTTTACACAAAGCTGTCAATGTATAAGATAATAAACACATAGCATGTACATAGCAAAAACTACACCCCAAAATACATTCTGCTACTCATCCTGAGTATGGCGAAACCACATGTGTGAGACTTTTACACAGCCTGATCACATACAGAGGCCCAACATGCAGGGAGCACCATCAGGTGTTCTAGTGACATACATTTCAAATCTAATTTGACTACCTATTACACTTTTGTGAGGCACTGTAATGACACTGATGGACACTGTAGTGGCATGGATGCGAACTGATGTGGCATGGATGAGCACTGTTGTGGCATGGGTGTGGCATGGATGAGTCCTGATGGGCATGGATGAGTTCTGGTGTGGCATGGATGTGGCATGGAAGAATTCTGATGTGGCACGGATGAGCAATGATGTGGCATGGATGTGGTACAGATGAGAACTCCTGTGGCATGGATGAGAACTGATGTGGCACGGATGAGCACTGATGTGGCATGGATGAGCACTGATGTGGCATGGATAACCACTGTTGTGGCATGGATGTGGAAGGGATAAGCACTGATGTGTCATGGAGGTGGCATGGATGGGGACTGATTTGGCATGGATGTGGCATGGTTGAATTCTGATGGGGCATGGATGAGCACTGATGTGGCATGGATGTGGTATGGATGAGAACTGATGTGGCATGGATGAGAACTGATGTGGCACGGATGAGCACTGATGTGGCATGGATGTGGCATGGATGATCACTAATGTGGCATGGATGAGCACTGATGTGGCATGGATGTGGCATGGAAGATTACTGATGTGCCATGGATGAGCACTGATGTGTCACAGATGATCACTGATATGACATGGATGTGGCATGGATGAGCACTGATGTAACACGGATGAGCACTGATGTGCCTATCCATGCCACCACAGTGCCTCACAATAGTGCAAAAGGTAGTCAAATTAGATTTGAAATGTATGCCCCTAGAACACCTGACGGTGCTCCCAGCATGTTGGGCCTCTGTATGTGGACATGCTGTGTAAAAGTGTCACACATGTGGTATCACCATACTCGGGAGGAGTAGCAGAATATTTTGTGGGGTGTCATTTTTGCTAGGTACATGCTGTGTGTTAGAAATATTGTATAAATGGACAACTTTGTGTAAAAAAAAAGTGTTTTCATTTTCTTTCCACATTTTCCAAAAACTTATGAAAAAAATGACATGTTAAAAAGACTCATTATGTCTCCTAGAATATATGTTGGGGTGTTTAATTTCTAAAATGGGGTAAGTTTTTGGGCGTTTCCATTGTCCTGGTGTTCCAGGACCTTCAAAAGTGCAAGAGGTAGTCAAAAAATTATATGTGTAATTTATGATCCTAGATCGCCTGATGGTGCTCCCTGCATGTTGGGCTTCTGTATGTGGCCAGGCTGTGTAAAAGTCTCACACAGGTGGTATCGCCATATTTAGGAGGAGTAGTAGAATGTGTTTTGGGGTGTAATTTGTGGTATGCATGTGCTGGGTGTGAGAAATAACCTGTTAACATATGACAATTTTGTGAAAAAAAAGAAAAAAAAAATCTTCATATTGCAAAGAATTGTGGGAAAAAATTACAACTTCAAAAAATTCATCATGCCTCTTACTAAATACCTTGGAATGCCTACTTTCCAAAAAGGGGTCATTTGGGGGGTATTTGTACTTTCCTGGCTTGTTAGGGTCTCAAGAAATGAGATAGGCCAGTAAATCAAGTGTGATCAGTGATTGGCACCATAGCTTGTAGACTCTATACCTTACACAAGGACCAATTAATATACACTCATTTGTTTTTGTTTTTACCAAAGATAAGTAGCAGTATAAATTTGGGCCAAAATGTATGAAGAAAAGTTACTAATTTGCAAAATTTTATAACAGAAACTAAGAAAAATTATTTGTTTTACAAAATTGTCGGTCTTTTTTTAATTATAGCGCAAAAAATAAATAACCCAGCGGTGAATAAATACCGCCAAAAGAAAGCTCTATTTGTGTGAAAAAAAGGACGCAAATTTCATATGGGTACAGTGTTGCATGACTGAGAAATTGTCATTCAAAATGTGAGAGCACTGAAAGCTGAAAATTGGTCTGGTTGTTAAGGGGTTTAAGTGCCCAGTGGTCAAGTGGATAATTAGTCACAAAAAGTTCCAATAACAACAGAATGTCTATGCCCCACAATACTGCACTGCACATGCTTTTTAAGTTTTAAAGGAGTTGTAAAGGCAGAATGTTTTTTATCTTAATGCATTCTATGCATTAAGATAAAAATACTTCTGTGTGTAGCAGCCCCCTCAGCACCCCTAATACTTACCTGAGCCCCTTCTCTCTGCAGCGATGTCCACAAGTGTCTTAGCTGTCCCAGACACTCCTACTGTGGCGATTCGCATTTGGCCACCAGGGGGCGCGCACCCGCCGCACTCCTGGGGAGTGTGCCCGCGGCTCGGGCGGACCGATGTCCGCCGGCGAGCCGCGATGAGCGGCTACAGGGAAAATAACGGGGAACCGCCAATGTAAACACGGCGGTTCCCCGCCCTGTCAGTGGGGCATGAGAGATCTACTGATCCCTGTCACTGGGATCAGTTAGATCTCTCATGCCCATGTTAGCCCAACCCCCCCACAGTAAGAACACACCCAGGGAACACACTTAACCCCTAGCTCTCCCCCTGCAGGTTAACCCCTTCACTGCCAATGACATTTATACAGTAATCAGTGGACATTTAAATTTCTGATCGCTGAATAAATGTCATTGGTCCCAAAAAAGTGTCAAAATGTTCCGACATGTCCCCCCCCAATATCGCAGTACCGCTAAAAATCGCAGATCGCCGCCATTACTAGTAAAAAAATAAAAAAAAAAAAAACCCCAGAAATGAATTCTCATCATCCGTAAACGCGGCCACTTTTGCGCAAACCAATCAATAAACACCAATTGCGATTTTTTTTAATCGCAAATATGAGGAATTATATAAATCGGCCAAAAACGGTGAAAAAAATGTTTTTTTATATTTTTTTTTTGGATTTGAATTTTAGCAAAAAGTAAGAAATTTGGGGTTTTTTTGCAAAATGGTCGCTCTTCTTTTGTTTATAGCGGCGATAAGAAATGACGCAGAGGCGATCAAATATCACCAAAAGAAAGCTCTATTTGTGGGAAAAAAAGGACGCAATTTTTGTTTGGGTACAACGTCGCACGACCGCGCAATTGTCAGTTAAAGCGACGCAGCGCCAAATCGCAAAAAGTGCTCTGGTCCTAAAGTGCAAAATTCTTCCGGGGCTGAAGTGGTTAAGAGCTATGACCAAAATGGTCACTTACACACAAAAAATGGCATTGGTAATTTTAATGACTCAACTTTTAATGACTCAAGGGAAGGAATTGTAATGAGTAAGTACAATCTTTTATTGCGAAATGTGTCTACATGGATATAATATTTGGTGTTCTGTAACTACTTTTTGGTGCTTTTAAATAAATGGCATTGGAACTTCCTAACGTGCAGCCGTCACTTTTCTATGATCCAGTCTTGTGCGGAGGCGAGCTAGAGCTGGCACTCGCTGGGAGTTCCCAATAAGCCTAATAATCTCACCTGGAGCAGTGGTTTCTTTCTTTTTTACTCAAGGGAAGGACACAGACCATTTCTCTCTTAGGCCTCATACACACGGGTGTCTGAAAAAAAAAAAAGAAAAACGCCAGGTTTGACGTTTTGGAAAAATCAGCGTTTTTTTGGCGTTTTGCATCAGCGTTAGTGAGCGTTAGTAAGCGTCGGTGTCAATAGGCATTTTTAAAACAAAAATCAGTCCTTTGCTATTTTTCAACCTAAAAATGTCAGCGTCAAAAAACGCTGGTTAACGCCGGTACGGCGTTAGCGGGTGTTAGTGAGCGTTTTTTAATATTAAAAAATGTATATGACTATAAAACTATACATATACTCTATATATACAGTACTCAAATGTTTTAGGCAGATGTGGAAAAAATGCTCTAAATTAAAGGATAAGTGCACCTTTGGAACATGTAACATGTTCCAGACCAGCATGTGCAGCCCCCCACCCCCCTCCCTGTGACAGTGGGCAGGGGATACTCTCCCGCCACCGGCAATCACAGTTTAAAAACTGGGTAGCCATGCGGGGCTACGCCCACACAGCTGCGTCATTCATTCAAAGTTGTAGAGTGAATGCCTACAAGTAATGTCAGCCATTGTGGTTGATGGCTTGTGGTTCTCAATGAGCTGCAATGGCGCTGGTGAGAGCTCTCATAGTCCATTGATCTTCCCGCTCTCAGATAACTAATAACTGCCTGCCTGTACAAGGTATGAACAGACAGCTATACTGAGAGTCTGCAGGAGCCTGAGATTACACCCACAATCTTCTGATCACAGGTGTAGTGTTCTGCATGCTCCTTATCCATCATGTTGTACCATCAGAGAGGCATGTGATTAGCCCCAAATGTATACTTCAGCAGGACAACAACCCCAAACATGCAGCCAATGTCATTAAGAACTATCTTCAGTGTAAAGAACAAGGAGTCCTGGATGTTTTTTTCAGTTTGTTCCCCACAGAGCCCTGATCTGAACATCATTGAGTCTGTCTGGGATTACATGAAGAGACAGAAGGATATGAGGCAGCCTACATCCACAGAAGATCTGTGGTTATTTCTCCAATATGTTTAGAACAACCTACCAGCCAAGTCCCTTCAAAAACTATTTGCACGTGTACCTAGAAGAACTTAAGATTTGATGCTGTTTTGAAGGCAAAGGGTGGTCACACCAAATATTGGTTTGATTTGTATTTCTCTTCTGTTCATTTACTTTCAGTTTTGTTAATTGATAAAATAAATTATTAACACTTCTATTTTTGAAAGCATTCTTGATTTACAGCATTTTTCACATCTGCCTAAGACATTTGTACAGTAGTGTGTGTGTGTGTGTGTAAAATAGAAAGTCGATCCATCAAACCAGTATATAACATTTGAACATAAATTTGCCAGTGCTAGAATGTTTGCTTTTATATTAATGTACAATAAATGTTAATTTCCGGTAACAGTTTAAATGTTATGTCCCTTGAAAGCAATACATTAAATATCATACCCCTATTGGTGATTGTTTTCTTTTTATTATGATTTTCCAAATATCAACAGTAATTTCACTACCCTAGATTGCAACACAGGTCTATGCTATTGTTTAGCTTCCAAAAATTACTTATAGGTGAAATAAAGATATTAGCTTCCCTTTGACATCTTAATACTTCTCCTACTCATCCTGGTCTCTTTATACATATCTGAGGAACTGTTGCCCTGGATACCATTGTTAACCCACATTACTCTCCCATAATCCCCGTGAAAGGATACATTTCTTTTGCTCAGCTTCTCAAGAATTATTTTTGCTTTTGTAAAAAAATAGCAATCATTTTTATCATCTGCCTCTCTTTATTTCATCCTTTTATGTTAGCTGTGCTTTGCTGATCGCTAAATTATTATAAGAAAGCCTGTACATTCAGTTAGAAATGATTTGCTGCAATAGACATTCTAGATATCTCAGCATGGCATGCAGAAAGTAAGTCACATTGTAGAAGACCAATATTCCTTATAAATGGGGTTAATAAATGGTTTATCTTCATTATGGAACAGTATCAATATGTATATTTTTTTAGATTTATACATATTTTTCATCTTAATAATACATAACTTTGTTACATAAGACCAATATTGTTGCCAATTTTACTGGCTGCAAAACTGGCAAAAATAATAAGTTATAAGTTATCTCTAGGAATAAGACTATGGGGTTGATTTTCTAAAAGCAAATCCACTTGCTCCACAAGTGCACTTGGAAGTGCAGTCACTGTAGATCCGAGGCGGACATGCAAGGAAAATAAAAAACAGCATTTTTGCTTGTACATGATTGGATGATAAAATCAGCAGAGCTTCCCCTCATTTCAGATTTTCCCCTCAGATCTACAGCAACTGTACTTCCAAGTGCACTTGTGGAGCAAAGTGGATTTCCCTTTAGTAACTCAACCCTTATGGGTTAAGGCTTGTTCTCAAATTCTTCAATATCACATCATAACCTTCCTATGCATTGCTCTATCTAGAATTGAATTGAAAACTGTTTTTGCTCAGCCTCCCAAGAATTATATGACAACCCCAACAGAATGTGCATCCATGTTCTTAAATCAGAATGCTTCAGCAATCATCACTCTTCATGATTCCAGATGTGGAACTTCTCCATGCACTCTGAACCAAATTTTGCATGGGCTGCATTACAACAGGAAGACATTGTAATTCCATGTAACAAAATCAATATTTCGGACAAGATGAAAATAACCAGAATAAGTCTGGAGAAAAAAATATCCCATTTTCAACTGGTGCATGATCATAACTAATGCCATGGGCTTGTTGTTTACCTGTCAAGTTTCACAGGAAAATTGAAAGGATTGTTAAACCCAAGAATAAATATAATATATTGCAGTTTACCACTCTTACATGCGGTAGCTACATTCGTTTTCACGTTTCAGGCTAAGAACATTTTTAGCATTTAACATTACAGAAAATACCTATTGATCTTGCCAGAAATGCAGTGATCTTGTCACTTTCTGTGAACTGATTTGAGCTGAACTGAATGTACAAACAATGTAATCTTTCTTTTGTAAACTAGCAAATCCCCACCTACATTGTACAGGAGAGGAAGAGATAAGGGCTTGTTTGAAGACCATGGCTGCTTCCATAGACAGTAAACCCAGTATATTATAGGTGTTGAATGTTATATTTAACAAATACTGTGTGTTTCTATCATTTTCTACCAATAAATACCTTTTCTAATTACAGGTGCATGCAGCGAGTTCTGATACATATATATTTTTGACAGGTGCAGGTGGAGCTAAATTCAGGGTTTTATTTATGAGTAGTCACTGCTTCCATAGACACAGTAGAGTGATTGTAAACACCCAGTTACACAAAATGTGTTATGTGCAGGAATACCAGGTGCCATTACAGGATAAATAGTCTGGAAAAAAAGAAAACGAATGTAGTTACATCATCTGAGATTTGGTAAGTTGCAATATATTCATTTTTAGTTTTTGTGGTTTAATAAACGAACTTCATGGATGGAGGTTTATTCAGCTAAATTTATCTTCTACCCTTATTGTAAGATCACTGGTCATATCAGTGCCTTAGGGAAACTGTTTCAAGAAATCAGGCATTATGACTATTGCTTTCTGCTATATAACAATATCAATGTTTCGTTATTCTCATGAACAGAAATTAGACTTAATAGTATAAATAAAAATGGTGCAAACAGTAAAGTATTAAGTACATACCACACTGGTACCATTTGAATAATGTGGCTTGTGGAATAATTGTCAATTGGATGGATATGTTGGCCAGGTGACACTGTGGAATAATTGATTGATTGATTGATTAATTGAATAATTTCTTGTAACATTGATTGATTATTCCTGAACAAACTCCCTCTTTTATAGACATGTGCACTGCCAAAAAAATGTGTTCGTTTTCGTTTCATTCATTTTTTTAAAAAATGTTTTGGGTCATTTGTTATGATGATCGAAATTTGTTATTTCGAATAAATGCGTAACTTTGTTATTTCGAAAATGCAGAAATTCAGAAATTTGAAAATCCAAAAATTTGAAAAGTCAGAAATTAGAAAATTCGGAAATTTTGAAAATTTGGAAATTCAGAAATTCGAAAATCTGAAAATAGGAGCAAAAATCCAAAAATTCTAAATAATAACTAACTAACTAACTAATAATACCAACTATTAAATTTATAGGTATTGGAATTTCCTTTCAAATTTGGCTGTTAGTGAACATAACAAATATGAATTTATCCAAAGTTACGAATTATCTGAAATAACAAATGCTGCATCTAAGCAAATGGAACATAACAAATTAATAATACTAAATAATAGTAATAAAGTTTTTATTATTATTATTATTTAATATTATTATTAATTTGTTATGTTCCATTTGTTTAGATGCGGCATTCGTTATTTCGGATAGTTCGTAACTTTGGATAAATTTGCATTAGTTACGTTCACTAACAGCCAAATTTGAAAGGAAGTTCCAATACCTATAATTTCATAGTTAGTAATAATTATTATTATAAGTTAGTTAGTTATCATTTCGGATTTTTGGATTTTCGTTTTTATTTTACCGATTTTTGAATTTCCAAATTTCCGAATTTCGGATTTTTGGACTTTCATTTTTATTTTCGGATTTTCGAATTTCCGAATTTCGGATTTCCAAATTTGTGAATTTCCAAATTTTTGAATTTTGGATTTTCGAATTTTCAGATTTTCAAATTTACAACATTTTTGAATTTCAGAAAAATTAGTTAAACAGGTTTTCGTTAATTTTACTATTTCCAAATTAACAAATTTTTCAACTTTCTTTGAAAAACAAATTTTGAACTAAACGAATTGCACATGTCTACTCTTTTATTCTTCTCTTTATTGCATACAGTTAGTCCATTAAAGTGTTATCATGTTTCAAGGGTTAACGCAACAGTTGCTGCATGATAAATTTTCATTAGCAGATCCAAATATTATTCTTCAGCCAATTTAAAGGTTTGACCTTAGTTTCTAAAAGTCACACAGACCTAACTTGAAATAGTGTCCTATGGTATATTAAAACATGCACAGAACAAAAGTGGCTTATTAGATTGACTAACCACTTCTGCCCGGCCATCATTAGTCTATAGGCCGGGCAGATGTTCTGTCATCCTAACCGGACGTCATATGACGTCCGGGATGATAACCCGCGATCACGCGCCCGTGCATCGCGGCAAACGGTGGTCAGGTGTGTCAGTCTGACACACCGCATTACCAATCTCAGTAAAGAGCTTCTATCGGAAGCTCGTTACCACGTGATCAGCCATCACAAATCATGGCTGATCACAGTGTAAACAGGAAGAGCCATGTATCAGCTTTTCCTCCAATCGCATCTTTAGATGCGAGTAAAGAAGAGCCGATCGGTGGCTGTCCTGACAGAGGGGGCTGCACTGATTGTTTATCAGTGCAACCACCAGGGAGAGGCTACCCAGGACCACCAGGGAGCCCTCCGGGGAGCCCATCCTGACCACCGGGGAGCCCACCCCAGACCATCAAGTAAGGAGCACAATGCTCAACATGGACGGCATTCAGTGCCCATTTCAGATGCCACCCAGGACCACCAGGGAATGCCCACTTTACAGTGCAATCTGTCATTGCTGCATATCAGTGCCCACCAGTGCCACCTATTAGTACCTACCAGTGCCACCTATCTATGCCATCTATCAGTGCCCAGTGTCACCTATCAGTGCCAACTATCAGTGTCCAGTGTCACCTATCAGTGTCGCCTATTAGTGCCAATCAGTGCTGCTTATCAGTGCCCATCAGTGCTGCATATCAGTGCCACCTATCAGTGCCCATCAGTGCTGCTTATCAGTGCCACCTATTAGTGCCCATCAGTGCTGCATATAAGTGCTGCATATAAGTGCCTCATCATCAGTGCCACCTCATCAGTGCCAATCAGTAATGCCTCATCAGTGCCCGTCAGTGTAGCCTAATCAGTGATGGAGAAAATGTAATTATTTAGTGTTTTGTGACAGAAACAGAGAAAAACTGTTTTTTTTTCAAAATTTGCAATCTTTTTTTTTATCTGTAGTGCAAAAAATAAAAACCGCAGAGGTGATCAAATACCACCAAAAGAAAACTCTATTTGTGGGAAAAAATTATAAAAATTTTGTTTGGGTACAGCATTGCACGACCACGCAATTGTCATTCAAAATGCGACAGCGCTGAAAGCTGAAAATTGATCTGGATGGGAAGGGGGGTAAGTGCCTGGTACTGAAGTGGTTGAAAAAAGTCATAATTGTATGTGTTGAGGTTAAGATGACATAGTGTAAAGATGTACTGGGGCTAGTCTGTTATTCATTACAAGTGCAAAACTAGCATTTCATAATAGTGGACTAGCTTAAAAGCAGCAATATATTATGTGATGCTGTGTATTGTGTGCTGACTGCTCCTGTTCTTTAAGATTTGAGAGAACTTTAGTCAGTACCTTTTCGAAACCCAAGGTTTTTACTGTAAATCGTAAAAAAGGCAGCCGAGATTACATTGGTTCATTTGAAACAAATCAATAAAGAACATAAACACACACTGTTTTATTACAGCTATTTGCTATCCAAAGGTACACAGGGCTTTTTTTTGAAGCAAGCTGCTGCTGAAGGATATGCCTAAGCCTTGTCTGTCTTCAACTTGTAGTTAAACACATACACTCTCATGAATACATGAAAGCCTTTGCTTTATCCTTGTCTATTAAAAAACTCAGCAGATAGTCTGTGAGACAAAGCCAGATAAGGGGAAAGCAGTTCAAAAATGCTAAGAAGCAACAAGGAGTAAGCTAAATAGCAGAACATGAAATAAATAGGTTATTTATCTAAACAAGGAATGAATTGTCATGTGTATGGGCTAAACTACTTGATAGCAGGGAGCTGCAATTAAATGCACAAAAATATTTTGAGATCTCAGAGTGCATGTACACTTGAGCTGTTTCGCATAACACAATTGACAATCTTTTTGCAAAGTAACATGGCACAAAATTATTAGTGTAGCCCAAAATTATAATATAATTAGCAATTCAAATACAGCATCTTTAATTGCTGTTTTAAAATGTATTGCCTTCTAATTGGTGAAGTTGTATTTTTTTCCTCAGTAAATACAATGCAAAATGTTTTGGAAAAAATATTTAATAGTCCCCATTAGCAACATTCTTGTACTGGTGATGGTGATCAACCTGAGACTCATTTAAAACTAATGTTACATAACAGGCATATGTCATATCAAAAGATTAAGTACCATTTCTGGCAATTGTTGGGCTTAACACATGACTATTAATGAAAAAGCTTACGATAATAAGCCTACAGATACAAAGTATTTACACTTTTGGAAGAAATGTCTGGAGCAGGCATTGGAGTATAGGCAATTAAGATAATATAGCCTTTAGTTGTCCTGTTGTCTAATTTTGCCTGCAATTGGACAGAACTGGCCATCCACTGGGGACTACATTTGGCATTTCAACTAGTACTACTGGCATAACTCTGTTAGAAAAAAGATTTGTTTTCGTCTTTTTTCAATGTTTAATAGCTTTCTTGAACCAGAGGGATACTAAAGCCTAGTAAACATCAGTTTTTTTCTATTAAACTCAGCGGGCTAAATGAAAAAAAACTGAAGAGCTTGGGAGGATATCCTGTACTAACAAATCAATGTTAGTACAGTGATCTCTCCGCTGAGCTATTATGTTCTGACACCAGAACACACCAATCAGCGCTCTCAAAGATTGGCTGAGACCACTGCCATTTGGTAGACCTTATTCAGTCATGCCCCTTCAACAGAAGCCGGACTTTCAGCTGCTGTACACAAGAGCCGATCGTAGGCCAGTTTCTATTGAATATTTGGCCCATTTGTACGAGGCTTAAGGGTGCTTGCCATACACAAAAACATGCAGACTTGTTGGAATTTATTTACTTAAAGCAAACAGGCTATTGACTTTGCAAGGGTTCAAATTCCAATCAAGCAAAAAGTCATTTTTTTTTTAATTTCCTTGCACATGATTGGGTATTTTTTGCAAACTGCAATTTTCTGCACCTTCACTAATTAATGGAAAATTCTTTTGCAAAAAATAAATTCCCTTTGCAAAATGAACAGCGTATTTGTCTTTAGTAAATTACCCCAATCATATGTAAATGTTAATGCCTAAAGACAAAGACTAAAGAAGAAAGGATCTTTTCTTTTTTTAAAGCAGGATTGTTTGTAAATGTCTAACTATTATCCTGAACCTATTGTTACCTGAATGTTCCAAGTAGTGCACACGGGTTTCCTTCTGTGAGCCTGTTAGGATCGTGAGTAAGTCTCATACTCCATGGTTCTGGGCTTGTGACAGTATTCCTGCTCCCTGATTCCCTACCTGTATCTCTGTGAACCAATGACCTGGGTATCTGTCTTGGATCCCTTGTTGCTGATCCCCTGGTTGGTTCACTTGATTACTTTTATCTCTCACCTGCCCTGACCACAGAACCATCCTATAAAATATGCTTACCCACTGCCAGTTCTGACTTCAGAACAGTTTACTGGATCACATTTGCCCTGACCTTGAGCTATCACTTGGATGCTTACCAGTGGTGCCACATACCCTGCCCAATCTGCCTTTAAAGACTACGGTTTCTCTTTTCCTTTTATCCTTGAGCAGTCCCAGTGCCATGTGGCCAAGAATTATCGCAAGGTGTACTAAGAGCTTGGGGCAACCAAGTGGATGGGGGCTGCCAAAGAAATAAGAAACACAGGCCAAATTTCTGACCTAAGTATCAGGGCATGCATTACAGAGATATTTAAAAGAGAAAAACATTTTACTAGGTCATCAATGCAATTGATTTGGTAATCACTAAAGAGCAGAATAGAAGACAGAGCATCTTAAATCACATTTCCTCTAGTTTATCCTAAATTGTAGCAAGGCAGGGTTATCAGCAAATAACAGAATTATATAACATGTGACTAAAGCTCTATTATTCTCTTTGTCTTAGTAAATCATGTTCTGTCTGTTGCTTCCTGATAAAGCAAGTATAAGTGGGAAAGGTCCGGATCTGATTTGTGATGAATACAGCAACTCATGTTAGCTCAAAGGTGTGTGGAAAATGAATGTGAATAGTATATTCCAATCAGATATGATATTGGAATTGACCCTGCAGTTATCAGGGTGCTGTAATGACTTGCACATGATCATGGTGCCTAACATGGATAAGTTATGTTGTCAGCACCCCACAAACTTTTTATAAAAGGTAAAGCTTCCTTTGATTGAATGATCACATAAATTTGCAATGTTTCAGGACCATGCAGGAACCCTTCACCAGACATGTAATTCTGAGAGGTAAGAGAGGGAAACCAACTCTTACAAGATGATTAGCATATCCAAACTGGAATTGAACCTGTAATTAACAAGGAGCGGTGACAACTTCCGACTGGTCACGGCACATAACATGGATTAAAAATGTCATCAGTGCACCCACAAGCTTGGGTCTGCTGATGACATGCTTGATGAAGAGTCCCTGCGTGATCCTGAGAATATGCAATCATTCAATAAAAGAAGTTTTGCAAATTATAACAAGCTTGTGGGTGTGCTACTTACATATCGTATTCATGCAAAAGAATTTGACACATTACGTGACAATAGTTTATTATTGTACAGGTGTAATGCACTCAATAGATTTTGATCCCATTAAAATAAACCTATATCAAGAGAAATACAGTATGTAGGCTGCTAGTGCTAGAAACTCATTCTGAAATTATTAGTTATCTGGCTGTTTTGCTGACCCTCTTATTCCAATACATTCAATCGCTGACCTAGGAATATGCATGAGTACCTTTGACTTTTCTTTAGCTTTTCTAAAATTTTCCTAGCTTGTTTAGTTACTAGGGATAGTAAATGGAGTGCTGGTACATAGCCGGGGGGGGGGAGAAATAGGGGGATACCTAAAAGTTCTGAGGGTGAATGTGCATATGCTGCCTGAATCAGACCCGATGGTTCTGATCAGTGTAGGCCAGATGGCAGAGCAGAGGCAAACTCTGTAGTCAGAAGAGAGGAAAAACAAAGCAACACCACTCTAAGTGCAGCATAGGGTTAACAGGTTGGCAGTTTATTAATATAAAACTCACTTATTGGTGGAGATAAAACAGCATGTAGTAAAGCAAATAGCCACAAAAGTCCCCTTAAGATCCTGCTGGATAAGGTTCCTCTGTGTGATCTGGCTGCTCCGGTGGTTCCCAAGGCTCTGGAGCAGGGGAGAGGTCATCAGGTGGGCTGTCAATGTGTCCATGTGTGGAGGATGACTGTAGGGGGGCATGGCAGAGTGAGCTCTCGTTCGGAGCATCCGTGCTCCTTCATCAGGCATCTCTGATGTCGGAGCACAGATGCTCCGAATGCGAGCTTGCTCTTCCACGCCCCCTGACAGTCATCCTCCACACGTGGATGCGCTGACAGCCCACCTGACAACCTCTCTCCTGTCCAAGAGCCTCGGGAACCACCAGATCATACAGAGTAACCTTATCCAGCGGGATCTTAAGAGGACTTTAATGGCTATTTGCTTTACTACATGCTGTTTTATCTCCACCAACATGTGAGTTTGATATTATTAAACTGCCAACCTGTTAACCCTATGCTGCTTTGTTCGTCGGAAGGAAAGGTTTAAGTCGGTTCGGCAAAATTTTTGCTAACATTTTAATATCAATGTTTAAGAGTGAAATCGGCCTGTAATTCCCAGGGATGGCATGGTCTTTCCCAGCTGTGGGGAGAACCACACTGTGGGCCATTAACACCTCCCCAGGCATCGCTGTGCCCAAAGCTAGCTTGTTAAAGTAAGAGCATAAAGGGCTGGAGAGTAGCGTTTGGAATTTCTTGTAGTAGGCATTTGTGTAGCCATCAGGGCCCTGGCTCTTCCCATTAGGGAGGTCTTTAATAAGGTCTGCAATCTCTGTCAATGATATAGGGGTATCCAGCTTGTTGCGGATTGAGGTAGCTAATTGTGGGGAATCTGTCTCCTCTAGGTATCACATGATTTTATTTTTCCTCTGGGCCTCTGTGGAGCCGGGTAAGGTTTCAGGGAAGTGATAGAGTTGGGCGTAATATTCCCGAAAAACTCCGCTATTTTTGACGAGTGCAACGTTGAGGTACAGGTTGCAGTAGTGAGTTTATGGACATGTCCTGACTCGTGGTGATGCCTAAGGCCCCGCGCAAGTAATCTCTCACACTAATTCCCAAATTCATAGAATTTATGGGATATGTGACATAGTATAGCTCTAATCCTGCCATCCCGCAGATTTGCCAATTCCTGATGGAGGGATTGTAGCTTATGGAGAAGTTCAGCAGAGCGAATCTTAGACAGGAGAGTTTACAACTCCCCCTCCCTCGCCTTTTTCAACCAGGAGCCTTGAGAGATAAATTCCCCCCTGACTACCACTTTGTGTCCTTCCCATACAGACTCCATCCCCATCTCACCTGGAATTTTCAGGAAAATACAAAGAGATAGTGTCTGACACCTGTTTCTGAGCCACTGTGTCATCCATTATATTCTCATTCAGATGCCAAGTCCAGGTCTGTGCATCAGAAGTCAGTGGATGCAAGGAAATGGAAACCGGGGCGTGATCAGAGATCATTATGGAGCCTATGGACGCTCCAGCTAGGGAGTCTGGAGAATACAGGTCCATCAACAGGAGGTCTATATGGGTGTAGCAAAAAAGGGGCCAAGGATAAATCCAGGGCAAATACCAAGCTCTACTTACCAGCCAGCCTTCGACCAACCAGATTAACCTGTCTGACAGTATGCGTTTAAAAACAGGGGTTTAGTTGCACAAATTTGCAAATGCATGCGTAAGCTACAGGCCCCGCTAAGGCACCCTGTGATCTGTAGTCCCTATCTCTGACTTGTAAGACACTCCACAGTGGGAGCACATGCATTTATATAAGATAGGTGAAGGCAGATGGTCTGGAGGTGACCCCACCCCTCCTTAAAGGTACAGGGGAACATTGAACACCGAGCATATAGCACAATGGCAGCAAAGATGTTAATGTGTTGCCTGACCAAAAAATAAAACACGCTAAACAATGACCACTGCCTTCACCTATAACATGGCCTTTGCAGCAAGGAGCATTGGAGGGCAACAAACAGCAAAAAAGGGGCCAAGGATAAATCCAAAGCAAATACCAAGCTCTACTTACCAGCCAGCCAGCGACCAACCAGATTAACCCCTCTAACAGTATGCATTTAAAAACCGGGGTTTAGTTGCACAAATTTGCAAATGCGTGTGTAAGCTACAGGCCCCTGTGATCTGTAGTCCCTATCTCTGACTTGTAAGAGACTCCACAGTGGGAGCACATGCATTTATATAAGATAGGTGAAGGCAGATGCTCTGGAGGGGGCCCCACCCCTCCTTAAAGGTACAGGGGCACAATGAACACCCAGCATAAAGTGACCAGAGGAAGTATCAACTTTTGGGTCTGGGCTAATGTTAAAATCACCCCCCAATATCAATTGACCTTCCCTAAAGGAGGAGAGAGATTCCAGAACAGAGCCCAGGAAAGTTAACTGTTAACTTTAAATGTAAATGAATTCAAACTTAGTACCCTTAAGAAACACATACCTTCCATTGGGGTCAGACACATGCTCCGGAGGGACAAAATGGCATTGTTTATGTATGGCTATGGCCATCCCCCCTCCAGATTTAGAGCGTGGGGAATTACTCAAATACCACAACTTGTATAGGCAGGTAGGAAGGCTGAGATTTTTCTGAAAATGTGTCTCCTGTAAAAAATAATGTGTGCACCCAGGCATTTCTTCTCTAGTCATAACTTACTGCGTTTTGTAGGGGAATTCAGACCTCGGACATGTATGAAGCTACTTTCAACGCAGCCATGGAGTAGGGTATGAGATAGTGGGCCCCAGGCCCCATCAGGAAGGGAGATATACCAACCGCATGCCAGACCAAGGACCAAAGAGCACCGCGAACACAAAAAACAGGAACAGATACCTAGAAAACAGATATAGGTTATCACACAGAAAAAAAACAACAAATCAAGAAAACAATAGAAAACACAGAAGGCCCAAAGGGTGCACTTCAGTGAAGTAGCTACGCTAGTCAGGGGTCTTCTCTTCAGCATTGGGTCCCAAAAGGGGGACAGAATTCCAAAGAGTTGACCTACTGGGGGTAGGTAGAGAGACATCAAGTGCAAGTCCATGGAGAGACCCACTATAAATGCGGGTGCATACCTGCACCCCTCCTTTGTGTGAAAAAAATTCCCAAAGTAGCCAAGGGTAGGGAAAAATCACTTGGAACATTCACGGAGGGAACATAAGGAACATGGTCTGTCCCAAAAGATCAAGTAGCCAAGTGGTCAGGTGGACCCTCGTGAGGAAGAGGGATGAGTGGCCTGTTCAGACAGACCCCCTCCAGGTTTGTTGCGTCTCCTGCGACGTGCGGGGCGCTAGGATTGTGGGCGAGGTGAGAACTGGGTCTCTGGGGATAGTCTCCTCTCCAGGACGTCCACATGAGGAAGGCCAAGGGTTTCCAAGAACTGAGGTGAATCATCCTTGTTCCACAATGTATATTGCTGGCCATCCTTGGTAACTGATAGACTAAAAGGAAAGTCCCATCTGTAAATCAACTTTGCATCCTGGATGGCTTCCAACAGCGGTTTAAGAGCACGATGTAGCATCAGGGTGCGTCTGGATAAGTCCGAAAAAAAGGACAGTTTTGCGTCATCAAAGTCCACGTGGTGGACTCCGCAAACATGAACAATAATGCATTCCTTTAGGGAGTATTTGGGAGCTTACAGATTATGTCTCTGGGTTTATCCGGATCATCAGAGGGAGGGCAGAGTGCTCTATGAGCATGATCGATTTCAATGTAAGCCGGTGCCTCACAGCCCAAGATCTGTTTGAACACCCCCTGCAAAGTGGGGACTGTAACTCGGGGTTCAGTTGCTTATGCGGATATTAACTCTGCAGCTTCTATTCTCAAAATCGTCCATTTGGTACAATAAAGAGTTAATATGTTTGTCCTGTACCTTGCAGCGCTCAACAAGTGTTTGTATGGTGGGGTCAATTTCCTCCCATTGTGCCTCCAATGCCTCTACTCTTCCTCCAATGTGTGCAGTGTCTGCTTGCAAGGCCTCAATGTCTTGCCTCAGGGCCTTCTCAACCCTGGTGATAAACAACTCCAAATCAGCTTTGGTGGGGAGGGAGAGGAGATGGGCACGTTCATTTTTATCTCCCAGTACTTCTCCCATGTCAGAGTGTCCATCCTGGCTATCTAGTCCCAGGGGAGAGGAGGGAGGAGGCAGCGTGGGCAAAGGCATAAGTGGAGAGGGAATTGGAGAGGCTACTCGCGCGGCGTGCTCAACCGGCGCCATCTTGGATGATCCGGCCGGACCCCCACGGGTCTCTGTCAAATACACATCCAGAGAGCTGGAACGGCTCCGGGGAGTCCGCAGAGGTGGCTGGGATGGTTTCCCCTTGACAGGCCTAGTTTAAAGCCGTGTATTCTCCTGGATGGCTGCTGTAGTGGTTACAATGTGAGCGGGTCTCATGGAGCTCACAGGGAACACGTTCTCACGTTCTCATGTCCCGCTCATGCCCCCAAGGGGGGTGTACTTTTAGGTACAGATTTTTGTGGTGCATGTGTGTGTGTTTTTCTACTTTCATACTGTTCTAGACAAGTTGCATAATGTTGTAACACTGTTGTATATTATATATTTATTTCTGTATATTTTTTAGACATAGTCTTTTGTGAATACATGATTTTGTATTTTCACTGCATTTATTTGTCACATTAGACTGTTATCATGGCACAGTAGAGATCTGCATTACGTGTCCAAGTCCTGAAGAATCAGTTGTCCTGCGAAACATGTTGACATGACACATTCGTGTTAGGACACATATCTCCTCTTCTTGCTTCACACAATTTGTTGATTTTATTGAGTACTGATAGCTGGTGTGTCAGTACATTTAACAACTTGACCACTGGACACTTAAACCTCATAACAACCAGACCAATTTTCAGCTTTCAGTGCTCTCACATTTTGAATGACAATTACTCAGTCATGCAACACTGTACACATATGAAATTTGCGTCCTTTTTTTCACACAAATAGAGCTTTATTTTGGTGGTATTTATTCACCACTGGGTTTTTTATTTTTTGCGCTATAATTAAAAAAAGACCGAAAATTTTGTTAAAAAATGAATTTTTCTTAGTTGCTGTTATAAAATTTTGCAAATTAGTAATTTTTCTTCATAAATTTTGGCCAGAATTTATACTGCTACATATCTTTGGTAAAAAAAAAAAACAAATTAGTGTATATTATTTGGTCCTTGTGCAAGTTATAGAGTCTACAAGCTATGGTGCCAATCACTGAATATTGATCACACCTGATGTACTGATGGCCTATCTCATTTCTTGAGACCCTAACAAGCCAGGAAAGTACAAATACCCCCTTAATGACCCCCTTTAGGAAACTAGACATTCCATGGTATTTAGTAAGAGGCATGGTGAATTTTTTGAAGTAGTATTTTTTCCCACAATTCTTCGCAATATGAAGATTTTTTTTTTTTCAAAAAATTGTCATATGTTAACAGGTTATTTCTCACACCCAGCATATGCATACCACAAATTACACCCCAAAACACATTCTACTACTTCTCCTGAGTAGAGTTGAGAGAACCCGGACTGTAAAGTTTGGGTCCGTACCGTCCGTGCCCCGAACCCGAACCAGGACATTTGAAAAAAAGTCCGGGTTCGATATTCGGGTATTTTGCGCACCTTTTCTATAGCTGCAGGGCCGCCAATCAACAAGCGTTTTACTCGTTTGCCCTTAGAAGCCATCACAGCCATGCCTACTAATGGCATGGCTGTGATTAGCTAGTGCATCATGTGACCCAGACCATTTTTGGCGCCTGTTGAATAGCTGCAGGGCAGCCAATCAACAAGCATTTTACTCATTTGCCTTTAGAAGCACTCACAGCCATGCCTACTGATAGGCTAGTGCATCATGTGACCCAGCCTCTATATGAGCTGGAGTCACGTATGCCACGTGTCACATCATCTCAGGCTAGTGTAGGGAGAGCAGGCTGTCGGCGCTGTGAGGGACAGATTACTGATCTAATATCTTCTTATCCTGCATTACAGACAGATTCCTGGCGGTGCTGTGAGGGGAAAGCTTAGCGTTCTAAAACCATCTGATACTGGACTAGGTAGAGTTTTCTAGTGCTGCGAGGGATAGATTACCGATCTAATATCATCTCATCCTCCATTACAGACAGGTACCTGGTGGTGCTGTAAGGGGAAAGCTAAGCATTCTAAAAGCATCTGATACTGGACTAGGTAGAGTTTACTGGTGCTGTGAGGGAGAGATTACAGATCTAATATCATCTCATCCTCCATTACAGACAGGTTCCTGGCGGTGCTGTGAGGGGAAAGCTTAGCATTCTAAAACCATCTGATTCTGGACTAGGTATAGTTTACTAGTGCAGTGAGGGGCAGATTATTGTTCTAAAATCATCTCCTACTGCTATAGGGAGAGGTTCCTGCTGGTGCTGTGAGGGACAGATTATTGTTCTAAAATCATCTCCTAGTGCTATAGGGAGAGGTTCCTGCTGGTGCTGTGAGGGACAGATTATTGTTCTAAAATCATCTCCTACTGCTATAGGGAGAGGTTCCTGCTGGTGCTGTGTGGAACAGATTATTGTTCTAAAATCATCTCCTACTGCTATAGGGTCAGGTTCCTGCTGGTGCTATGAGGGACAGATTACTGTTCTAAAATCATCACATACTGCTATAGGGAGAGGTTCCTGCTGGTGCTGTGAGGGACAGATTATTGTTCTAAATTATCACATACTGCTATAGGGAGAGGTTCCTGCTAGTGCTGTGAGGGACAGATTATTGTTCTAAAACCATCTCCTACTGCTATAGGGAGAGGTTCCTGCTGGTGCTGTGAGGGACAGATTATTGTTCTAAAATCATCACATACTGCTAGAGGGAGAGGTTCCTGCTGGTGCTGTGAGGGACAGATTATTGTTCTAAAATCATCACATACTGCTAGAGGGAGAGTGTCAGGTACCTGGTGGTGGAGTCTGCAATTGCTGAGGACAGCC
>BLSH010460764.1:27136-38600 GCA_018402905.1 Glandirana rugosa
CCAGTATGCACACACACATACATACAGTATGCATATATACAGTCACACACTGCAAAGGTCAGAAATAAGGAAAAACATTTGAAATAATAATAGCTTATTATAATTCATAATAAGTAAAAATGATAAATTAATAACTTATTATTTCAAATGTTCTTCCTTATTTCCGAATTTCGGAAATAAAAAAGAATATTTGAAATAATAATAAATAACTATTAAACATAGGTATTGAAATTTTCTTGAAAGTATGACTATTGGTGCTAAATTTCATATCTAAGTTCATTAACAGCCAAACTTTCAAGGAAATTCCAATACCTTTAATTTGATAGTTATTAGTTAGTTATTTCAAATATTCTTAGTTTTTTCCAATTTTCGGATTTCCGAATTTCCGAATTTTGGATTTTCGTCTGTTCCAATTGCCGAATTTCCGAATTACCGCAATTGCCGAATTACCACACATTTCCGTATTACCGCAAATTTCCGAATTTCCGAATTACCTCGATTCGGAAAATTGAAAATTCGGAAAAATTCGGAAATTTAAAATTCGGAATTCGTCTGAATTGCCGAATTTTGCAAAATTCAGTAAAAACTAAATTCGGAACGAAACAAATTGCACAAGCCTAGTCCCTATGCGACATAGGCAATATAAGCTATCTCTATTTGAAGATGACATATTACTGACTCTTCAGCTTCATTTGCTTTTGTATATCAATATGCTTTTAATATGAGATCGTTTATGAGTATGTTTTTATGATATTCTATTAAACCCCTTATTGAGGATAATGTGCTAGGCCAGTGCGCCCTTGTTTTTGTGTTTTCTGATATACAAATTACCCCTACCTGTGCATCTATATATTCAGCTAATTGCACTCCACTGTCTAGGGATATTAGTGACATGTTGATGCGTTGGAACCCTCTTCCAATATCCTGTCTGGGTAGAATTAATATGCTGAAAATGTCAATTATGCCTAAATTGTTGCATTTTTTTTAGACTCTACCAGTTCCTATTTTCATGCCTCAACTAAAGCTAATCAAACACTGGTTCCTTAACTTAATTTGGAGTAACAAGGCCCATAGAGTAGCCAGCTCACTGTTTTTTTTTTTTCTCCTAGAAATCGAGGTGGCCTGGGTGCCCCGGACATTTATAAATACTACCTTGCATCTCACCTCCATGCAGGGGCTTCATGGTCCAGCCTATCAGCACCAAACAGATGCGCAGAGATTGAGATGGGCTTTTTGTTTCCAGCGCATCTATGCTCTCTCATTTGGTCACCCACCCTATGTCAAGACCCCATGCTTTAAAGGTTATGCCTAGGCCCTATGTTGTATACTTTAAAGATTTGGTGTACATGTGCCACCAAGTTTTCTCTCTCTCTTCGCCATTCCCCCCTTCAATCCTCTAATTCCAGAGGGTCTATCTCATTTTTGAATGTTCCCTTGGGTCCAGGCTGGCTTGTTTTAACTTCACCACTTTGCCCACCCAGTTACTCGAAAGTTTCGAACCTTCAATGCCCTCCAATCCAAATATCAGCCACTAAAAAATATGTTTTACACTTACCTTCAATTAAACCACTATTTGGCAACCCTCTCCCCGTCCCTTATTGCTGCTATATATCAGCTACTCCATGAGACTTTTCCACTCACTGAAGACCTCCACACCTACATGCGGAAATGGTCCCATATCATACAACAGCCAATTACTCTCCCTTGTTGGGACAAGATTTGGTCCTCAACTACCAAAGTATCCAGATGGGTGACGCAGAGCGAGACAGCTTTTAAAGTCTTATTATTCTGGTACAGAACACCAGAGGTACTACATCGTTTAGATGCTTCATTATCCCCCTTATGTTGGCGCTGTGGTAAAATAAAAGGTACCCATTACCATATCTTCTGGCAATGTGAGTTAATTATACCCTTTCGGTCTATGGTGATGTCTCTGCTTCAACGAATATTTGAGTTTTCTCTCCTGTTGGACCAGTTACATTACCTCCTAGGCCTTCCTTTTCCTGGAATTGGGAAATTTTCAAACAAACTAGCTTCATACATACATACATTCTACTACCTGCCAAGAGAGTTTTTCCAATGCATTGGCTATCTCCTACCCCTCCCTCTCAGGACCAATTTTTGAAGGTAATTGTTGAGATCCACAGAATGGAGCATATGACAGCCCTGGTGGAGGATGTCCTGCCTCTACGTACTCTATTCCCTCCTTTTGTGGATACAGTTTAAATATACAGTTTATCAACCTATAACCCCTTGGTGTAGACACCCACGTACTTATATACCGTTATTCAGCCACGTGTTTACTTGTTGTCTATATGTTAAATGCTCACAAGTAGACTATCATCTGGATGGATACTTGTAATTGATCTACTTCCAACCATTACATTTCTGTAAAATTAATGTCTGCCTTTAATACGCAAAATATGCTTTGTTTGTAAATCACAAAACTTTAATAAAAATACAATTATAAAAAAAAGTTTAATGAGGTGGACAGGTCAAACAGGGGTCAGATACTAATGGAGGGTGGAATAAGGACAATGTGGAGATTGCCGTGTTACAAGAAATCATTGGCAATTACAGTACTATTTGTACTACCAAAAATATATAAAAAATACAAGTTCAAAATGCTACAGTTGATTAAAGTGTTTGTTCCCAAATGCCAGAAATCTGCATAGCTAAATATGAGAGTGAGGAAGCTTTAGTGCATGAAGATAATTATGATTTATTTGAGATTGCTGAGTCTTGGCTTCATTTTTCACATGACTGGGCTATGGATTTTCCTGGCTCTGCTCTTTTGAGAGAGACAATGTGAAACCAAAAGGTTGAGGTGTCTGTCTCTTTGTCTATTTGAGTGTGAAAAAGGAGCTTGTTAAAGATAATGTGATGGTGCTGGGGCATTATGGGTGGAGCTGCATATGGGTGTGCTGACTTCAAAGTTATGTATTATAATTTGTTTCAGACCCCCAGTGTTAATGAGAAGGTGGAGATTCAGCTCCTTGCACAGATAGAAAAGGGCTGCAAAGGCTGGAGCAGTGGTAATGATGGGATATTTTACCTACCCTGAAATTGACTGGACTAATGGCACTGTACACACTAAACAGTAAAGAGGTGGAAATTATGGAAATGTATACATCTATTACAAGACAATATGAAGGTAACATTTATAGAAGCCCCATCTAGAAATTATTCTCTGCTGGACATGGTAATCTTAAACCATGCTAAGCTTATTATTAATGCTTATATAAAAAAAGAGTAAGTAAAGGCAAATTGTTTTACATTTTAGATTAAGTGGAGAGGGATTAGAACACTTGACAGTTTTTATTGCTGTTTGTGCCCCTATTAAGGAGATTCACCCTCTCTATTTGTCCTATTCACCATTATCATTAAAAGTGAATGTAAATAGAGTTGATCGAACCCCTGGATGTTCGGGTTCGGTGGGTTCAGCCGAACTTCGGGAAAAAGTCCGGGTTCGGTACCGAACTTGACCCAAACTTTATCCCGAACCACATTGAATTCAATGGGGACCCAAACTTTTCGGCACAAAAATGACTGTAAAAAAGTCCTGGAAAGTGCTAGAGGGCTGCAAAATTATTTTAGAACAATAATCTGTCCCTTACAGCAATAGCAGGAACCTGACCCCTATAGGAGTAGGCGATGATTTTAGAACAATAATCTGTCCCTTACAGCAACAGCAGGAACCTGACCCTATAGAACTAGAAGATGATTTTAGAACAATAATCTGTCCCTCTAAGCAGTAGGCTCGACCTAGTCCAGTCAGATCGTTCTGTAATACAAGATGAGATCTGCAATCTGTCCCTAAAAGCAGTAGTAGTAGTAATCTCTACCTATCTACTGTATCTATCTGCAATCTGTCCCTCACAGCACCAGCAGCATCCTCTCCCTACACTACCCAGAGAGCATGTGACATGCAGCACTAAGTGACTCCAGCTTATAAAGAGGCTGGGTCACATGATGCACTGGCCAATCACAGCCATGCCATTAGTAGGCATGGCTGTGATGGCTTCTAAGGGCAAACCAGTGAAATGCTTGTTGATTGGCTGCCCTGCAGCTATTCAACATGCGTGATCAAATACCCGAACCCAAACTTTTTTTCAAATGTCCGGGTTCGGATCCGGGTCACAGACACCACAAAGTTCGGTACGAACCCGAACTTTACAGTTCGGGTTCGCTCAACTCTAAATGTATAATATGATCTTTTGTCTGCTGTGTAAAGTTACTGGGCTAACCCTGCAAAAAATGCCAGAGATGGCCAGGTGGAACAGTAAGCCAGCTGTTTGTTCCAAACCCATTCAGAAACTGATTCATTTTATTTTTTTATGGGCTAAGATTACAATAGCCTGTGCTTGAAAACAGCCGACCTTATCCTTTGCAGCAGCAAAACGTAAATTTTCTTCGATAATGACTCAGGAGAAGACAGCTAGTCTTCTACTAGATACCTCTAACATATTTGAAGCCATCTGGGAACTGTGGAAGGACCATATTCAAACACCTCCTGGATGATTAGCAATGCTTTTTGCTCTAGAAGACTCTTTGGTGTCTTATCCTTCTGCTCCTGCATGCTTCTCTATCGATCACCCCCACCCCTTTTTTTTCCTATTTCTAGTTTCCCCTTACATTGTTCATTTTTGTTTTAGTTTGTTCTATGTGTTAGGGAGTGCCTGTGGTTTCAGACTTTCCAGCAGCATATTCCTGGGCTCTGTCTCAGATTGGGAGGAAGAAATCATATCTTAATCCCCTTTAGACGCTAGTTGTGGAGTTAAACAAATGATTAGCAGTTCTTTGTATTTAATTTAAACTGTATTTGTACCACTAACCTTTCTCATGTCTAATTCAGTGTCTGTTTTAATTTGGAACCAATGGATTGTATCTCCATTTGCACATCTATCTATACTCCCTTTCATGCATTGCTATTTTTTTCTGTTCTTACAGTATCTCACAAAAGTGAGTACACCCCTCACATTTTTTGTAAATATTTTATTATATCTTTTCATGTGACAACACTGAATAAATTACACTTTGCTACAATGTAAAGTAGTGAGTGTGCTGCTTGTATAACAGTGTGAATTTGCCGTTCCCTCAAAATAACTCGACACACAGACATTAATATCTAAACCGCTGGCAACAAAAGTGAATACATCCCTAAGTGAAAATGTCCAAATTGGGCCCAATTAGCCATTTTCCCTCCCCGGTGTTATGTGACTCGTTAGTGTAAGAAGGTCTCAGGTGAGAATGGGGAGTAGGTGTGTTAAATTTGGTGTTATCGCTCTCTCTCTCTCTCTCATACTGGTCACTGGAAGCTCAACATGGCACCTCATGGCAAAGAACTCTGAGGATCTGAAAAAAATAATTGTTGCTCTACATAAAGATGGCCTAGTCTATAAGAAGATTGCCAAGACCCTGAAACCGAGCTGAAGCATGGTGGTCAAGATCATACAGCTGTTTAATAGGACTGGTTTCACTCAGAACAGGTCTCGCCATATTCAACCAAAAAAGTTGAGTACACATGCTCAGCGTCATATCCAGAGGTTGTCTTTGAGAAATAGACATATGAATGCTGCCAGCATTGTTGCAGAGATTGAAGGGGTGGGAAGTCAGCCTGTCAGAGCTCAGACCATACGCTGCACAGCGCATCAAACTGGTCTGCATGGCTGTCATCCCTGAAGGAAGCCTCTTCTAAAGATGATGCACAAGAAAGCCTGCAAATAGTTCAGATCACTGGAACCATGTACTATGGTCTGATGACACCAAGATAAACTTATTTGATTCAGATGGTGTCAAGGGTGTGTGGCGGCAAGCAGGTGAAGAGTATAAAGACAAGTGTGTCTTGCCTACAGTCAAGCATGGTGATGGGAGTGTCATGGTCTGGGGCTGCATGAGCGCTGCCCGCACTGGGGAGCTACAGTTCATTGAGGGAAGCAAGAATGCCAGCATGTACTGTGACACCCTGAAGCAGAGCATGATCCCCTCCCTTCAGAGATTGGGGCAGGGCAGTATTCCAACATGATAACGACCCCAAACACACCTCCAAGACGACCACTGCCTTGCTAAAGAAGCTGAGGGTAGAGGTGATGGACTGAGCAAGCATGTGTCTATACCTAAACCCTATTGAGCATCTGTGGGGCATCCTCAAATGGAAGGTGGAGGAGTGCAAGGTCTCTAACATTCCCAGCTCCATGATGTCGCCATGGAGGAGTGAAAGAGTACTCCAGTGGCAACCTGTGAAGCTCTGGTGAACTCCATGCCCAAGAGGGTTAAGGCAGTGCTAGAAAATAATGGTGGCCACACAAAATATTGACATTTTGGGCCCAATTTGGACATTTTCACTTAGGGGTTTACTCACTTTTCTTGGCAGTGGTTTAGACATTAATGACTGTGTGTTGAGTTATTTTGAGGAAACAGCAAATTTACACTGCTATACAAGCTGTGCACTCACTACTTTACATTGTAGCAAAGTGTAATTTTTTCAGTGTCACATGAAAAGATATAATAAAATATTTACAAAAATGTGAGGGGTGTACTCACTTTTGTGAGATACTGTATATGTTTTGACTTTTTGAAATATCAATAAAAATATTGAGCTAAAAGTGAAAGTAAAAGAAAAAAGGACCCCCATTTTTGGGTTGACCCCAGAACAGTTATAAAGGAGAAATCTTCCAATGGGGACATTAGTTCTTGTGACCCTGGTGTCACTTTGGGATTCCTAAAAACATTTTAAAAATGAAAAACAATAATTATGCACTTACATGTACAATGTATTGAAAAGCCTATCAATATGTCTCCAGCATATGTCAACCTTCTAGGTGGTCAATGGCGAGCAAGCCTATTCAGGTGGAGGTTATGTAAGGTGCTTGGAACCAGGAAGTTAACCAGAGAACACCAGGAAGAGCCAACAGAAACAGCAGACTGTGTGTGTATATCACATGGATGAGAACCACTGTGGACAGCAAGGAAGAGTTGCAGGGATACAATGGATCAATACATCCAGCAACTCTAAAGTTTATGGTGCCTGCAGTGGTTCAGTACGTCATCTCCCCTATAAGTAATGAATCTGGAAGTGACAAGGGGCTTGTTAGACCCTTGTGATAGCAATAAAGTTAAATAAACATAATAAAAAAGTGTAAAAAAATGATAATGAAATAAAAAATAATTTTAAAAGTTTTAAAAATTTGCATCCATTGCCCCTGTACACTCCTGAACACATGTGCAAGGTGTGCAGGTTTATAATAGCATAAATTGTGAACATAGAAGAGAGAGAAATCATTTGATGATCATAATTAACTCTAAAATGATAACCTGTAAGGGCTTTTAAAACAACGTATATGGACAATTAAGGGCACCATAGTTTTTTTTTATTTTATTTTAAAGGCTTGACATGTTTACTTTAAACAACCCCGTCTTTTATATTTCAAGAGAATATGTATTACATTGTGTTTGTTTGCACTAACATTTATTTAAGTGTATTTTTCCTGAAAATTTGTGTTGGATAAATAATTGTGCAAATATCATGCAACATAAAAAAATGCTACTGCCATCATTTTATTCTACAGGGCTTCTGCTTTGATAAAATATATAATTGTTGGTGAGTTTAAAGTAATTTCTAGCAAAATATCTCAATTCTATCAACTATGCAATATTTTTATTAAAAATCTCCTGATATAAAAGTATTTAAATGCCTGCACAGGAACTCTGGGATTTGGATCATGAAAGAGATAGAAAAACTGCTGGGTGACACCCTATTAACCACTTGCCGACTGCCAACCGCAGGTTGATGGCGACAAGGTGGCTCGATTGTGCACTGTGAGAGCGCACACACCGCCGGAGGCGCGCTCGCACGCTCACTGTGTTCGGGGGGGGGGCCAGTGAGCGGGTAGGGCGGACTCGATCCCCGCTGGCTAGCAGCGATGCCCCCCTGCAGTGATAGAATGGAGATCCGTGCATGTAAACACGGATCTCCATTCTGTGAGAGGGGGAAGGGCTGTGATCACAGCCTTCCTCTACATGGAAGCCGTGATCACGCCCCTTCACCTGCCAGTGAAACACTAACACAGTTAGAACATGCCCAGGGAACACAGTTAACCCTTAGAGCGCCCCCCCCAGGTTAACCCCTTCCCTGCCAATGGCATTTACACAGTAATCAGTGCATTTTTATAGCACTGATCGCTGTATAAATGCCAATAGTCCCAAAAAAAGTGTCAAAATGGTCCGACATGTCCGCCGCAATATCGCAGTACCGCTAAAAATCACAGATTGCCGCCATAACTAGTAAAAAATGAAAAAAAATTAAAACCCCAGAAATTAATTCTCATCATACGTAAATGCGGCAACTTTTGCGCAAACCAATCAATAAACGCCGATTGCGATTTTTTTTTTATCACAAATATGAGGTAGAATATAAATCGCCCAAAACCGTTTAGCAAAAAGTAAGAAATTTGGGTTTTTTTGCAAAATTGTCGCTCTTCTTTTGTTTATAGCGGCGATCAGAAATGACGCAGCGGTGATCAAATACCACTAAAAGAAAGCTCTATGGGGAAAAAAGGACGCAAATTTTGCTTGGGTACAACGTTGCACGACCGCGTAATTGTCAGTTAAAGCGACGCAGTGCCAAATCGCAAAAAGTGCTCTGGTCCTAAAGTGTGAAATCCTTCCGGGGCTGAAGTGGTTAAATCCCATATACCAGGGTAAAATGGCCTCTGCAACACTGAGCTTTTTTTGTTCTGTTTTGTTAAACAGCAGACAGCCCCAGCCGCAGGCCACACTTCCAGACAGAACCTCAATCACAGGTTCAGAGGTCTATCAGGTCCAGGGCTGGTGCAGATATACTTAAAAGTAAGGACCCCACAGACTATTAGGTCCCCAGACAGAACCACTGGCTGGAGCTTGCTATGCCCTTGGGGCCTCTGGGTAGTGCTGCAGCCAGTGTCCTATCAGAGAGGGCCTTCAGCCAGGGCAGAGATCTTAACCACTTCCCATCCTCCCTATAGTAAAATGATGGTGAGCGGGATGCGCTCTAATTCTGGGGCGATGTCATATGACGGCACCCCAAAATGGCTACTCTAGCCCAAACGCGGGGGTTCCTAGGACACGGTGTAACCCAGATCTTGGTAAAGAGCCGATCAATGCCCATCACTGACACCAATCAGTGCCCATCAGTGACACCGATCAGTGTCCACTAGTACTGCCAGTCAGTGCTGCCTTTCAGTGCCCATCAGTGTTGCCCATCTGTGCCCATCAGTGCTGCCCATCAGTGCCGCCTATCCGTGCCACCTGTCAGTGCCCATCCGTGCCGCCTATCAGTGCCATCAGTGCCACATATCAGTGCCCATCAGTGCCACCCGTCAGTGCTAATCAGTGCCGCATATCAGTGCCAACTATCAGTACCGCCTCATTAGTGCACATCAGTGAAGGAGAAAAATTACTTATTTACAAAATTTACTGACAGAAACTAAGAAAAACTTTTTCATAATTTCTGGCAATAAAAAAAAAACAAGCAGTGATTAAATACCACCAAAAGAAAGCTCTATTTGTGTTAAAATGTAATTTGGGTACAGTGCTGCATGACCGCACAGTTGTCGATCAAAGTGTGAGAGTGGTGAAAGCTGAAAATTGGCTTGGGCAGCAAGGGGGTAAAAGTGCCCAGTAGGCAATTAGTTAATACTGCAAGACAAATCCACCTATTCCCTGACACTGTTTTTAAAATAAATCAGTCCCCGATTACTAATGAGTACAATCACCCTGCCACCAAAACTATGGACTACATTTTCCAGTTTAATTTTGCCCCTCAAAAAATTGATACCTGCCACCATTACCAGCTCCTACTAACTCACTATTCTGATTTTCTGATGCTGTAAAGGTGCCATACATAATGTTTCCACAGCTGGAGCTCAACTGACAAACTTCTAGTGTTTGATGAAGGGTACATTTTACATTGTACTTCAAAGTTTGAAGACTATTCCAGTGTTCCAACTTTGTAATGGTGACACATAGGGGTTGATTTACTTTGCAAGTGCAGTTGCTCCAGAGCTTAATAAATGAGCAGAAGCTCTGCTGACTTCCATCATCCAATCATGTGCAAGCAAAAATGCTGTTTTTTTTATTTTCCTTGCATGTGATTGAGTATTCTTTGCAAAGTGAAACTTTACCCAACTTACTAAGCTCTGGAGCAACTGCACTTCCAAAGTGCACAGTTTATTTACCTTTAGTACTATCTTTCCACAACTTCACTTCAGCTGCCAAATTTCTTATATTTGTGAACGTTGCATAGTGCCTTAAAGTTTGCACTTATTACAGTGCTCTAGCTCTAGCCCCATACAAGTATTTTGCAGCTGCACCTCTGCTGCCAAATAGCTAATGTATGCTTGCAAGGTTCACCCTGCTTTAAATCCTCAAGTTAGTGGCCACCAGCAATGTGAAGGTGGAACACGTTGGGGTTGATTTACTAGAGGCAAATAGACTGTGCATTTTGTAAAGTGCAGTTGCTTCAGAGCTTAGAAAATGAGGTAAAGATTCACTTTGCAAAGAACACCCAATCAGATGCAAGGAGAATAAAAAAACAAATTTTTGCTTGTATGTGATTGGATGAAGGAAGTCAGCAGAGTTTCTGCTCATTTACTAAGCTCTGGAGCAACTTATCTTGCAGAGTGCAGCTGCACTTTGCAAAGTGCACAGTCTATTTACCTTTAGTAAGTCTACCCCAATGTTTCTGTGTCTATAGTAAACTTTCCTATAACATATTTGTTGTGTAATATTTCATATACATATACATACACACAGTTTTTTTAACCACTTCCCGACCGCCGTATGCAGAATGACGGCCGGGAAGTGGCTGAGTTATCCTGACTGGACATCATATGACGTCCTCAGGATAACAAGCCGCTGCGCGCCCGGGGGGGGCGCGCATCGCGGCGATCGGTGGTGTGGGGGGTCAGTCTGACCGAAGCACTTTACCATGTGACCAGCCGTGACCAATCACGGCTGGTCACAGTGTAATACAGGAAAGCCGTTTATCGGCTTTCCTGTACTCAGGTCTGCTGACCTGATGAGGGGAGAGCCGATCGGCTGCATCCCTGACAGGGAGGGTTTGTGCTGATGATTTATCAGCACAGCCCTCCCTCGGATCGCCACCCTAGACCACCAGGGAGCCTGCCCAGGGATGTGCCCACCCAGGACCACCAGGGAGCCGACCAGGGACCACCAGGGAGCCCATCTGGACCACCAGAGAGACCCCCCTAGACCACCAGGTAAGTGACATACTGCTCAGGTCCACCTTCACTCAGTGCCACCTTCAGATGCCACCCTAGACCACCAGGGAATGAGCCCCTATTAATGTATATGCCCACCAGTGCCCACCAATGCCCCTATCAATGCATACCAGTGCCACACATCAGTGCCCACCATTGCCACCTACCAGTGCCCACCTATCAGTGCCCATCAGTGCCACCTATCA
>BLSH010460796.1:0-10646 GCA_018402905.1 Glandirana rugosa
GTGTGTGTGTGTATATATATACATTTTTTTTTTTTTTTGGTTGAACTGGATGGACTTGTGTCTTTTTTCAACCTGACTAACTATATAACTATGTAACTATATAACTATATAACTATGTAACTATGTAACTATATAACTATGTAACTGTGTAACTATGTAACTATACAACTATATAACTATATAACTATGTAACTATGTAACTATGTAACTATGTAACTATACAACTATGTAACTATATAACTATATAACTATGTAACTATGTAACTATGTAACTATGTAACTATGTAACTATACAACTATACAACTATGTAACTATGTAACTATGTAACTATATAACTATGTAACTATGTAACTATATAACTATGTAACTATGTAACTATGTAACTATGTAACTATACAACTATACAACTATACAACTATGTAACTATGTAACTATACAACTATACAACTATACAACTATGTAACTATGTAACTATACAACTATACAACTATGTAACTATGTAACTATACAACTATACAACTATACAACTATGTAACTATAGAACTATACAACTATGTAACTATGTAACTATACAACTATACAACTATACAACTATGTAACTATGTAACTATACAACTATACAACTATACAACTATGTAACTATGTAACTATACAACTATACAACTATGTAACTATGTAACTATATAACTATGTAACTATGTAACTATGTAACTATGTAACTATATAACTATACAACTATACAACTATACAACTATACAACTATACAACTATGTAACTATGTAACTATACAACTATACAACTATACAACTATGTAACTATGTAACTATGTAACTATGTAACTATATAACTATACAACTATACAACTATACAACTATGTAACTATGTAACTATGTAACTATACAACTATGTAACTATACAACTATGTAACTATGTAACTATACAACTATACAACTATACAACTATGTAACTATGTAACTATGTAACTATACAACTATGTAACTATGTAACTATACAACTATGTAACTATGTAACTATACAACTATGTAACTATACAACTATGTAACTATGTAACTATACAACTATGTAACTATACAACTATGTAACTATGTAACTATGTAACTATATAACTATGTAACTATGTAACTATACAACTATGTAACTATACAACTATGTAACTATACAACTATGTAACTATGTAACTATACAACTATGTAACTATGTAACTATACAACTATGTAACTATACAACTATGTAACTATGTAACTATACAACTATACAACTATACAACTATACAACTATGTAACTATATAACTATGTAACTATGTAACTATACAACTATGTAACTATACAACTATGTAACTATACAACTATGTAACTATGTAACTATACAACTATGTAACTATGTAACTATGTAACTATACAACTATGTAACTATACAACTATACAACTATACAACTATACAACTATGTAACTATGTAACTATACAACTATGTAACTATGTAACTATACAACTATGTAACTATGTAACTATGTAACTATATAACTATGTAACTATGTAACTATACAACTATATAACTATGTAACTATGTAACTATACAACTATGTAACTATGTAACTATATAACTATGTAACAATATAACTATGTAACTATATAACTATGTAACTATGTAACTATACAACTATGTAACTATGTAACTATACAACTATGTAACTATGTAACTATATAACTATGTAACAATATAACTATGTAACTATATAACTATGTAACTATGTAACTATACAACTATGTAACTATGTAACTATACAACTATGTAACTATACAACTATATAACTATGTAACTATACAACTATACAACTATGTAACTATACAACTATACAACTATGTAACTATACAACTATGTAACTATATAACTATACAACTATGTAATTATGTAACTATACAACTATACAACTATACAACTATACAACTATACAACTATGTAACTATGTAACTATATAACTATATAACTATGTAACTATGTAACTATACAACTATGTAACTATACAACTATGTAACTATACAACTATGTAACTATGTAACTATACAACTATGTAACTATGTAACTATGTAACTATACAACTATGTAACTATACAACTATACAACTATACAACTATACAACTATGTAACTATGTAACTATACAACTATGTAACTATGTAACTATACAACTATGTAACTATGTAACTATGTAACTATATAACTATGTAACTATGTAACTATACAACTATATAACTATGTAACTATGTAACTATACAACTATGTAACTATGTAACTATATAACTATGTAACAATATAACTATGTAACTATATAACTATGTAACTATGTAACTATACAACTATGTAACTATGTAACTATATAACTACGTAACAATATAACTATGTAACTATATAACTATGTAACTATGTAACTATACAACTATGTAACTATGTAACTATACAACTATGTAACTATACAACTATATAACTATGTAACTATACAACTATACAACTATGTAACTATACAACTATACAACTATGTAACTATACAACTATGTAACTATATAACTATACAACTATGTAATTATGTAACTATACAACTATACAACTATACAACTATACAACTATACAACTATGTAACTATGTAACTATACAACTATACAACTATGTAACTATGTAACTATACAACTATGTAACTATGTAACTATACAACTATACAACTATACAACTATACAACTATGTAACTATGTAACTATGTAACTATACAACTATACAACTATACAACTATACAACTATACAACTATGTAACTATGTAACTATACAACTATACAACTATGTAACTATGTAACTATACAACTATACAACTATATAACTATATAACTATACAACTATGTAACTATGTAACTATACAACTATGTAACTATGTAACTATACAACTATGTAACTATGTAACTATACAACTATACAACTATGTAACTATGTAACTATACAACTATACAACTATATAACTATATAACTATACAACTATGTAACTATGTAACTATACAATTATGTAACTATACAACTATATAACTATATAACTATGTAACTATGTAACTATACAACTATATAACTATGTAACTATGTAACTATGTAACTATACAACTATACAACTATACAACTATACAACTATACAACTATACAACTATGTAACTATGTAACTATACAACTATACAACTATGTAACTATGTAACTATACAACTATACAACTATACAACTATACAACTATGTAACTATACAACTATACAACTATGTAACTATGTAACTATACAACTATGTAACTATGTAACTATGTAACTATACAACTATACAACTATACAACTATGTAACTATGTAACTATACAACTATGTAACTATGTAACTATGTAACTATACAACTATACAACTATACAACTATGTAACTATGTAACTATACAACTATACAACTATGTAACTATGTAACTATATAACTATGTAACTATGTGTGCGACACCTAAGTATTATCTTGTGGTTAGGAGGTAAAAATAAGACATCTGAATTTAGCTGAAAATGTGAGTTTTTGTTTTGACCAAATATTTGCAGTATAAATGTATAGAACTCCATCTAAATCAATCGAATATTGATAAGCCCATGAGTAGAGTAGGATAGTGTATGGTTGAGGATAATCAATCTTAACCTTCCAAATAAATTTAAAAACCAAACCTTAGAAAAAAAAGAGTAACCGTAACAAATAACAAAGGAGGCCATCCTTAAATAGAAAAGGATGGTCCAAAAAACATCTGTCAACAGTGGACGACTGTCCACATAACGGCCCCGGTCATCCACAGACACCAATGCACCAATCATATGGTGGATTTGGCTTAACGTAGGTCGCCAGAATGGTGACATAAGTGGAGGACCCGGGTTGAAGGGGGGATACAATCACAAGGTGAATCTGCTATAAATATTATGTAAACTTATAAATAAAAAAGAAGAAAAATGATAGATATTTTACGGTACACAATATGCTAAAAAAAAGAGTAAGCCGAGAGACCAAAAAGAAAATTTCCGATGGCTCTCTCTCTGTCTTAATATTGAGTGCCTATTGCATATTGTGTAGCCTATTGTCACAAAAAGACCGAAATAAAATCTGAGATATAAGTTGCATGAGTGTTCTTTGAGAGAGGAGAGGGCTCTGACAGCGAACAGGTTCCATTTTCTCAGTAATTCCAGAGCAGAGGGTAAAAGAAGAAACAGAGAGAATGCTTCTGTGTGTGAAGAAATCATTGTTTTAACCGCTTGCCGACGGCTGATCGGCAATTGACGGCGACAGAGTGGCTCTGTAACGCGAAACGCCGTCATACGACGGAGGGCGCGATACAGAGCCACTGTGAGCGTGCGCGCGCTCACTGTGTTCGGGGGGGGCCAGGGAGTGGGTGCGGCGGCTTCGATTGCCGCCGGCTACCCGCGATGGCCCCCCCGGAGCGAAGGAGCGGAGGTCCGTGTAAGTAAACACGGACCTCCGCTCTGTGTGAGGGGGAAGGGCTGTGACCACTTCCCTTTCCCCAGCTAGGGCAGTCCCCCATACAGTTAGAACGCCCAGGGAACATATTTAACCCTTAGAGCACCCCCTGCAGGTTAACCCCTTCACTGCCAATGGCATTTACACAGTAATCAGTGCATTTTTATAGCACTGATCACTGTATAAATGCCAATGGTCCCAAAAAAGTCTCAAAACGTTCCGACATGTCCGCTGAAATATCGCAGTACCGCTAAAAATCGCAGATTGCCACCATTCCTAGTAAAAAATAAAAAAAAAATAAAAACCCCAAAAATGAATTCTCATCATCCGTAAACGCGACCACTTTTGCGCAAACCAATCAATAAACACCGATTTGCGATTTTTTTTATCGCAAATATGAGGAAGAATATAAATCATCCAAAACCAATGAAAAAAATGTTTTTTTATATATTTTTTTGGATTTGTATTTTAGCAAAAAGTAAGAAATTTGGGTTTTTTTTGCAAAATTGTCGCTCTTCTTTTGTTTATAGCGGCGATCAGAAATGACGCAGAGGGGATCAAATACCACCAAAAGAAAGCTCTGTTTGTGGGAAAAAAAGGACGCAAATTTTGTTTGGGTACAACGTCGCACGACCGCGCAATTGTCAGTTAAAGCGACGCAGTGCCGAATCGCAAAAAGGGCTCCGGTCCTAAAGCTGGAAATCCTTCCGGGGCTGAAGTGGTTAAATTATTCTAGGATTTGTGGTGTAAATGAAAATTGGTGTAATAGCGGCATCTGGTGACCAAAGTGAAAAGTGTCATCTTTCCAACGTTGTCAACGGTGAATAATCATCTCACTATAAAAAACTTCAAATGACAAGTAAAGGCCGCAAAAATATCAAAGCTATAAGCAATAATACAAAATAAGTGTTCTTTGAAAAAGGAATTGGCTTTCAAGTCCATTAAGTGTCAGTTTCCCAATGATCCCGGTGTATCAAGTACACAAAAAAGAAAAAGAAAAAGAGAGTTGCTCCAGCATATTGAGAAAAAACATTGACAGGACTAGGATTAGTGTTGAGGTTAATTGAAAAATAATACAATCGTGGCATCTAGTGACGATTGTCAGGAATGCAGTCTATCCATTGAAAGTCTATTTTGGAGCAGAACAAAAAGAAATAATATATGTCATTTATTTATCAGGAGCTGTTTTTCCTTCTCCATGACTCCTCTTCTTGTGTCCATATCTCATATAAAAAAAATTGAGGTCAGTATAACACAAAAAAAGATTCAAAAAAGTTGTATAGTTATCAGAAAGGAGAACATAGATGTAAATAAGGTATGTTGTAAAATTAACCCTCTTGATCCCTGAAGGGTTGGCGCCATCTCCTTTGATTACCTCTGGTGTATTCCAGATAGGGGAAGGTCTTGGGTGTGCCTGAGGAAGCCTGGGGTTGGATCTGATCTAGGCAGGGGAGGGCTGGCCCAGGGGGTAGGGTGGCAATTGCCCCCCAAGCCACCCTAACTTACATTTAAAATGGCAGATAGGGGAAGGTCTGGGTGTGCCTGCGGAAGCCTGGGGTTGGATCTGATCTAGGCAGGGGAGGGCTGGCCCAGGGGGTAGGGTGGCAATTGCCCCCCAGGCCACCCTAACTTACATTTAAAATGGCAGATAGGGGAAGGTCTGGGTGTGCCTGAGGAAGCCTGGGGTTGGATCTGATCTAGGCAGGGTAGGGCTGGCCCAGGGGGTAGGGTGGCAATTGCCCCCCAGGCCACCCTAACTTACATTTAAAATGGCAGATAGGGGAAGGTCTGGGTGTGCCTGAGGAAGCCTGGGGTTGGATCTGATCTAGGCAGGGGAGGGCTGGCCCAGGGGGTAGGGTGGCAATTGCCCCCCAGGCCACCCTAACTTACATTTAAAATGGCTGCTGCCCGCTCACACTTTTTTTTCTTGTGGAGGAAGGAAATAGGGCCCAGGGGCACAGCCACCAACTAACTGCAGGCAAAGGGGGGGGGGGCCCGGGGCCGGCCCTACCATGGATCCCGCTAGGCCCATTGGGTGGGCATGGATAGTGAGCTGATTTGGTGGTTCAATGGGCCACTTGACTGGACTTGCCCCCCAGGCCTACGGCTGCCAGCCCTCCCCTGGATCTAGGAGGCCCAATTTAATAAGTAAATCTTTTCCTTCTTCTAGGTTGAATACTGTATAGATTGTTCCATTGTGTGGGACAGTGAGTTTGAATGGAAATCCCCATCTATAACGTATTCTAGCACTCTGTAAGACAGAAGTGACTTCCTTCATCCTTCGCCTTCTCTCAAGAGTTGCTTGTGAAATATCGGGAAAGATTTGGATCTTGGCCCCATCTAATTCGATATTTAGGAGTGTTTCTGGAAGCTCTCAGGATTTCTTCCTTAATAAGAAAGTCTTTTAGGCACATTACAATATCCCTGGGAGGGTTCTCTGGAGGCAGTTTGGGTCTAAGGGCCCTGTGGATTCTGTCACACACAAATTCTTTTGTGTTTTTATCAGGTAGTAATTTCTGAAAAATTTTTAGGACAGAAGGCATCAAATCAATAGCGGATTCGGGGACCCCGCGAATGCACAAATTATTTCGTCTGTTTCTATTTTCCAAGTCCTCTAATTGCGTTTACATGTACGCAAAGTTATCTGAGAGGGTCTCAAATTCTCTCCTGAGATCATTGTGAGCTAGGGAGAGCTCATCATGCTTTGTTTCCAGAACATCAGTTCTGCTACCAAGGGCTGATATTTCCTGAGTAAGGGCGTTAGTGGATTTAGTTATTTCAGTTTGGAATTTGTCTGCCAATTTTTCATATATTGTTGTGAGGCTGGCATCAAGATCCTCCTTAGTGAGGTGAGGGGAATACTCACTGTTTTTTCCTGGCTGCATCTGAGTTTTTTGAAGATCCAGAAGAGGCTTGGGCCTTGCCTCCATTTTGAGCCATGCTTCCCTTCTGCGCAGAGCGGAGGAGATAGCGTGTTAAATTATGAGGCTGTGACGGCCTTTTGGGAGATTTCTTCTTGCCCGCAGGCATGCACAAGCTTTCACTCACAAATGTATGTGAGATCAGGATCGTGGCGTCGTGCTGATCGCCCGCGGGGTGATAGAAGCAGTCCAGACCCGGCGGAGCTCCGATCAAGTGCGACTGCTCAGCTCCGCATCGCGCATGCGCCCCCCCCTACAGAGAAATTTAAATAGGGAACTAAAATTAATTTCCCAACCCATTTCCTATAACTGGAAAAATGTCTTTGTAAAAGATTTACCTTCCAAATGGGAGCAGGAGATCCGTGGATGGGGGGTATAGAGCCGGCTACCAGACAAAGGTTACCAGAAAAACGGGGTTTACATGCCCCAATTGCAACAACCCAGAAGGAGGGTCAGCACCCCTGGATCCACCGCTCGTCCCTTCCACATCCACAGGTCCTGAAGAAACGTGCGGTCGGATAGACCGAAGAGAGGGAAGATGGCGCTGGTCACCATCTCCGGCGTCCTATAAGCCGCGCAGACGCCTCCTCCGAAGGGAAGTGCGTCACCGCGCATTGAGTCATTTCCGGCCGTTCGGAACGAATGCCCCAAAGGGCCAGATGATGCTGTGGTTTAGGACTATAACCGACAGCACGTTAAATGGGCAGCACCATCTTGTGGAGGCGTAATGAATTACCCAACCACCTGGCGCTGACCGAATGAGAGCCCCTGGGCGGGATCTTCCCAAACCACAGGGGCCTTCATGTGCTGGGCGCAATGGAAGAATGGCAGAGAGATGGAGAGAGCACACCCAAGAAATCCTCATACACAAAGGAACACTGTGTATATTGTATCATAACAATCAAAATTTTTTTTTTCCAAAAAGCAAGTTATATATAAAGCAAAAATAAATTGTAAAAAATCTCAAATACTTGGAATATCTGAAAATACAATTCAAAAAGAAAGAAAATTCAAAAAGAAACCTCCAGGTCTCTGTCGGATCAGTCTGCAGGGGGAGGTCCCTAGGGGAAGGCACCGGAGATGCAGGGGGGATGAGACCTGGATGGGGGTCGGTTGAGGGAGGCCTCAAAGAGCCTAAGTAGGACATGGGATGCCCCACATCAATTTGCTCCACCCCTGCGACCATCATAGGGGAAGAGGGGCGGGGGAAGAGGAAGACAGAGACTTTTAATCTGTTTTACCAGAGCTATAGCCCTCTAGAAATGGCCTAAAGCTTTCTGCCTCATTTAGGCCAGGGGGCGTGGTGGTCCTAAGACGCCTAATCCAGCGCATTTCGCACTGGAGAAGGGTCTTGTTCCAATCACCACCCCTGGCCGGAACATGTATTCTGTCAAGCACCGTAAAGAGAACTCTTGGCATGCGATAATGATGGAATTTTGCCACATGTCTCCCCAAGGGGAGATAAAGGTTGCCCATCCGCATGCCTTGCAGATGTTTACCTACTCGTGTTTGGAATTCTTGTTTGGTTTTTCCTACATAGAAGGAACCACATTGGCACTGGGCAAGATATACCACCCCCTTGGTATGGCAATTGGCATAATGTTTAGAAACAAATTTTTCGCCATTGGGTAAGGTTCTGTACTGGCCACCGCCAATATATGGGCAGCAGGAGCATGACCCACAGGGGTAGGTCCCCTTGTTTTTGCATGGGTCACCTCGTGTGCTGCCCCTATATTCGCTCTGGACCAGGCGGTCTCCAATTGACCCTGCCTTTTTATAAGTGATTTGTGGATCCGTCCCTACTAGTTTACCCAAGATAGGGCCTTCCGTAAGTAGGGACCAATATTTGGTTAATATCTTGTGAATTTGTTTGTGTTCTTTTGAATAACGTATAATCATTCTCGTAGTATCAGCCCTGACTTTTTTGTTATTTTTAGATTTGTATATTAAATTTTGTCTGTGCAGATTTTTTACTCGATTGAACGCTTTCCTCAAAGAGGTTGTGGTGTACCCTCTATCCCGTAACCTTACGTTAAGAGAATGGGCTTCAAATATGAAATCCTTATAGGACGTACAGTTCCGATTCAGTCGCAAAAATTTACAGTAAAGTATCGATTTTTTCAAAGGTTCGGGATGGAAGCTGTTTGCATGCAATAATGCATTGCCTGCGGTTTCCTTCCTGTAAAGAGTACTTGTTAGTTTACCTTGACTGCCCTTTTGGATATAGACATCCAAAAAGGCAATTTGACTTTCATGATAAGTCATGGTAAAGAACAAGTTTAACTCTTTTCTCTTCATCTCATCCAAGTAATTTTTGAGCAATTCCACTGGGCCATCCCACACCATAAACACGTCGTCAATATAGCGTTGCCACATGACGACGTGCTTGGTGTAACATCACAGCTCATCCCGAGTGAGTAATTCCTTCTCCCACTCCCCCAGGTACAGATTGGTGTACTGTCAGAACTACGATAAAAAAAATAAACATTTGTGTATATATATATATATATATAGGTTCATAACTCCATATTAGGTTATACCTTAGGTCATCACACATGTGAAACTATCAGAACAGAATACAATGCCATTTATCACCTCGTTGACATCTACAAACAAGCTTTATTATAGGATGGGGTTTTCAGCAAAGCCTAGAAGATAAGGAAATTGCCCCATGTTTGAACGAATTAAAAACTTAAAAGTCTCCCATTGTCCATAAAGTAAGTTGGTTTTGCAAGTTACAGACTTAATGAAGCCACCATTGTTTCACCTGGTGAAAATACAAAGAAAACCCCCAATAACTCGTTATCTAGTTACATTCTATCTAAACAAGTTGAAGGATATCCAAACACTTGTGAATATTTGTTTAACACAGGGGTGATTCAGAGAAAAAAAAAAAAAAAAACGATATATTATTTTTTCGTTTTCAATAGTTTTTATTAGGTTTCAATGCATATGGTATAGATACAAACATTGATGTAAATTGGTAAGATTTCGTTACAGTCGTTGGAGAATGTTAAAATGCGTGTGTTCATTTACATTGAGGGTTGATCGCGGTATATAATGCTGTACTGCGTGAGCGGAGGAAGGCTGGACCTCGTGGTTCGAACTATAAATAGGATTGTGATTCTACCTTTCATCATCAGCCCCCACCCCCATGGGAACATACTGTGGGGGCCGGGCGACAAGAATC
>BLSH010460936.1:0-20062 GCA_018402905.1 Glandirana rugosa
TCTTATCTCACTATCTCTGCAGCTAGTTTCATTACCATGGCCTTATATATTGATTTGTATTTGTTTGTTTTTCCTTTCTCTTTTCTCTCAGAGGTTTTTTCTTTTTTTTTCCTCTTTTTTAACATTTGGCTTAAACTGTTTTTATTCAGTACTGCTTGGACCTTGAAGAAGGGGAGATACTCCAAAAGCTTGTCCTGAAAAATTTTGTTAGTGCAAATAAAAAAAGTATCACGGACAGTACTCAATTTTCTCTGACACAATTGCACTAATATGGCTACAATCAGCTCAAGGGTACCAAAACTAAATTTCTGTATATTATTTAAAACTCGCTTTTATTTTAACAATTTTTTTAAAAATACATAAATAATCTTTATAAAAAAAGAAAAGATGAGAGTGTGAATCATACAACATATATACATCAGTGTACACTCTTCATGTTTTGCCTTGGTGTCGGCTTCTTCAGGAGTCTTATTAACACCTCATGTTATTAGTTCAATATTATTTAATACAGATACATATAAACTCCAACTATTGTACATTGGCATTGGAGGAGAAATGTACATGCAATATCAACTTTATATCATCAGACATTATACAACATTTTTTACAACATTTTACATATATGTATAAATAAGAGCATTAATCATCTCAACGGGCCAGAAAAGGCCTGGTTAGTCACCATCCCCCATGATTGGGGGGTCAGAGGTGTGGAGGGCTTCAAATCAGAAAGGGGACCACGGCTGCCCCTATAACAAATTTGTTACCAAGCTTCTAAAATTCCTTCTGAATAACAATGTTTCAACCTGTACCTGGGGAGGTTGTGAGTGTGATCTCTTTGCTAGAGATGATTTGCAGGCATTGCTGGAAAAGATAGACCTATGGAAAAGGTTTATCAATGACATTTTTCTGATTGGGATGGGTTCCCTAGATGAATTAACTCCCTTTTTGGACAATTTGAAATATAATGACTCTGAGGGGCGTGGCCAGCATGCAAGCTGTATGGACGTGTGAGGTGAGAGCTCCGGAGCAGTGGTGGACATACAAGCGATAAGGAGCATAGTAAACGGAAGATGTCAATCCCAGAAGCCAACACCGTGGGCAACTCGAGGAAATGGAAAGATGAGCAGGTGCCGAGAAAACTAACAATGTATTTCACCCAACAGCCCCGAGATAGAAGGCAAGATGGCGCCGGACATGCGGCCCTGGACGTATCCCACTACACAGACCTGCTGGATGAAATACCAGCAGCTGAAGAGAGGGCAAATGGCACTCGATCCCCCTCCAGGGAGACCTCCCACATCCCAACATGAGGAAGCCCAGCTAAAACGAGACTGAAATTGGATCACTACACACAGGCTCAGGAGGTAAGCAGCACTGCTCCCCCAGTACTCCAGGCACCTGAGACGTCCCCAATAGCCTCCTTCCCTACTTCCAACCAGCCGGTGATAGACACCCAGCTTAAGGACATGCTCCTATCCCTTCACACCTCAATTCATGCCGATATCCTCTCCCTGGCCAAGCAAATCACAAGAGAGGTACACTCACTGGGTAATAGAGTTAACACTATTGAAGAAGCTATGGGGGAGATGACCACCACAGTGAACAACCTGGTTGAGGCACACGAGGAAAATCTAGACAAACGTGCATGGCTTAAAACAAAGATAGCCGACCTGGAAGACCAATCGAGGAGGAACAGCCTCAAACTCAGGGGAATTCCACAGTCGGTCCAGGCATCTGACCTTAAAAAATATGCCACTGATCTATTCTCCATCCTGCTACCCGAAACGCCTCCTATAGAACACACAATAGATCGCATTCACTGAGTTCCTAAGCCGTCATTCCTGCCACAATCAATCCCCCATGACGTTCTTCTAAGAGTACATTTTTTTCACACAAAAGAGCAGATCATGCTCAAATCCAGAGCGCTGTTACTCCTACTGGAATGCAAGAGGGATCTCAAGTCTTCATCCTCCCAAGTCTCTTGATGTATGGACCAATGCAGAAACTCAAAAGATGCTACCTCTACTGAATGGATCTTCATCAACAGCCATCGACAATTAATTCCTTCGCAAGATAAAGGACCGTGAATATTATCGCAGTTGCTGTACAATTCCTGTCTCATGGCCACCAAAATTCTTTTAATGCCAAAGACCTCAACCATCCAGCCAAGAGGGCCTCACTGTGGCAAAAATCAAAGACTAACTCATGTCAAATTTTGCATGTACAAGGGACACACTTCAAAAAAGATGCAACACCCAAGTGTGCGCATAAAGACTTTCCCCACATTTTCATGGCCTCAGGTCCTCAGAAAAAACAGGGAATTCTAATAGCAATACGCAACTCAGTAAACTTCCAACTGCAGGAAAGCAGATGTCAATGGAAGATATCTCATAATAGTCTACCTAATAGAAAATGCCCCTGTAACTCTGGCTTCAATATATGCCCCAAACAATCACCAAATTCCCTTTATAAACAAAACAATGAAGAAGATTCGGTCTTTCCAAAAAGGTTCCCTGATACTATGCAGAGATTTTAACATGGTACCGGACCAACAGCTAGACACGACAAACCCCAAACTTAGACTAAACCACAGTATGGCAAAATTTCTTAATGCCAATGACCTCTACGATATGTGGAGATGCCACCACCCAAGGCTAAGAGAGTACACATATCATTCCCAAGTGCATAATACCTATACTCGCATTGATTATTTCTTAACTGATAAATGCATGCTAGAGAGGGTTTCAGAGTCTGACATTGAGCCTATAACCTGGGCAGACCATGCCCCCACACATATAACCATCCATCTCACCCTACAACCGCACCGCGCCATACGAAATCTGGAGAGCCAACACTCAAATCCTAAAGGCCCCATTATATGCCACGTCATTACAAAACCAAGTAGAAGAATTTTTCCAACTCAACAAAGGCTCCGAGGCACACTCAGCAACCCTCTGGGGGTCTCACAAAGCGTTTAGCAGGGGGGTGCTCATACAAATGGGAGCCCAGGTTAAAAAGGATGCAGCAAATAGATCAAATTACCAACAACATCAAATTACTAGACACCCAAAATAAATCTTACCCCTCCCTAGCTATAAAAAGCAAGCTCATAGCACTGAGACAAGAACTAAGGGCAATGCTACTAGATGCATTTGAAAGGCATCACTGCAAACTTAAAGCTTACTACAATACTAGCAATAAGGCAGGGAAAGCTATGGCCCGGTGCATTAAGGGGCTCCACATCAAGTCCAAAATACTTGCATGTACCACCTCATCACTAAAAAGAAACCCCAAGACCCTCAAGCAATAGCTAATGCATTTATTATAATATTACAACTCCTTGTATAACATAAAAATGAACCCCAAATGGCCCAACCCTCGCAGGAACTGATTAATCAATTCCTGAAAGGGATTAACCTTCCATCACTCACCCCCACACAACTTGAGGGACTCAACACCCCATTTACCCCAAAGGAAATTATGGAAATAATTTGAATCTCTACCTAACAGAAAATCTCCTGGCCTAGATGGCCTAACAGGGGAATATTACAAATTGCTTAAAAACACCTTATCCCCACACCTATGCTGATTATTTAACGATGCTGCCTCCTCCTCTACACTCCCAACGGAAATGTTGAAAGCTTTGGTTATAGCTATACCCAAACCTGGCAAAGAGACAAACACACCTCAGAATTTCCACTCTATCTTTTTGTTAAACACCGACATCAAAATCTATGCTAAAGCCATAGCAATGAGATTTATGAAATTCATGCCAACACTAATCCATAGAGACCAAGCGGGGTTCATTAGTTGCAGACAAGCTGCAGACGCGACAAGATGCTTAATTAACATCACGCTGCAGACTGCAACAAAACACCTTCTTTGCTTCTCTCCCTGGATGCAGAGATGGAATTTTGCAGAGTCCACTGGGGGTACCTCCGTGCAATTCTAGACAAATTCGGATTTAAGGGTCATATTCTGAATGCTATATTAACCCTCTATGACCAACCCTCAGCACAGATTTATACAGAAGAGATGTTATCCCAGCCCTTTGTAATCACAAATGGTACGAGGCAGGGCTGTCCTTTATCCCCTTTAATCTTCAATCTAGTCATTGAGCCTTTAGCAGAATGCATTTGTACGGACCCATCTAACTCAGGAGTGAAAATAGGTAACACAGACCACCGCATAAGCCTATTTGCAGATGACATAATATTAATCATTACAAACCCCCTGACCTCATTACCAAAAATTCAGGAACTATTGACAGAATATGGAAGGATATCATACTTCAAAATCAATGAAGCTAAATCCCACATCCTAGATCTGGGGATGGATGGGAGAACTATAGCCAAACTATCAAAAAACTTCCCCTACAAATGGAATAACTCAGGAATACAATACCTTGGCATAACCTTAACAAATAAAAACCACAAATTGTATCAAACAAATCCCCCCCCCTTTAAACAACAATTTCAGTCAGATCTCCAAACTTGGGCTAAATTTGAGTTCTCCTGGGCAGGCCGATTGGCAGTGTTCAAAATGATGACGCTCCCAAAACTGCTCTACCTATTTCGGACCTTACCAATTCCCATCCCTAAAAATTACATTGCATCACTCCAAGCAGTCCTGACCAAGTACCTATGGTGCATTTAAAACTCTGACCAAACATAGATCTATTGGGGGAGCATCAGTGCCAGACTTAATAGATTACTATGATGCCAACATACTATCCCAACTAAAAGACTGGTTCTTATCCTCCCCAACCACACTATGGGAAGAGATGGAACAGGCTGAAATAGCCCAAGAAAACTTAAAACTCATCAGCAGACAAACAGAACCCACTCTTTCTCAACCTACTCACCTACAATTAGAGCTGCCGTCAAAGCATGGAATTAATTAATAAATCACACATGGACGTAAATGCCCACCACTATATTAATTCCTGACATTAGGCTATCCTCATGGACAAAAGAGAACAACACCAACCTAGGGGCACTATATGACAAGGGAACCCTCAAAACGTTCACACAGCTACAGAAAGAGCTCCAGCTACAACCATATGACTACTACACCTACACACAAATAGCACACTAAAGCCTAAATCTAAACCCGCAGATCCGCGCCCATTTACCTATAAAAATATGGTCTTACCTGAACTACCCCTCAAAGTCAAGCAAAGGACTCTCATCAATATACCCGGTACTAAAAGAAAAAGATATCCCCTACAAGTCAAATGCGTTAAACAACTGGGAAAGGGACCTAGGCGCTAGCTTTACTCCCAACCAGTGGTCAACGGCAGCTAAGTCGGTCTACAAAACCACCTCATGCGTAACCTTCTGGGAGCTAACCCAGAAAATAATACAAAGGTGGTACCTAACCCCATCAAAATTGGCAAAATTTGGGAAGAACACCTCCCCCTACTGTTGGAGGGGGTGTGGCCAAATAGGAACCATTAAACACGCATTCTGGGATTACCCAGGGATCCAAAAAATTTTAGTACAAAATATTCACCCTAATAGCCAGAGTCACTAACATCTATATCTCTGCAACTCCAGAACTTGCTGTTCTAAATCTAAATACTGAAACAATCCCACCATCGAGTAGGAAAATAATTATCAACATTTTGCTAGCAGCAAGACTGTCCATAGCAAGGCTGTAGAAGTCTGACACCTTGTCAACACTTTCTGATGTCATTAAAACAACTCAAACACACCACACATATGAACTCCTAATCACCACGAGTAAGGCCCAACTTGATCAGGAATAACAAGAATGGGCCTCCTAGTCCCAATGGTATCTAACTTTCTCTTGATGACATTGAGGCAAAAGCTTTAACCTGATGTTATCCTCACAGTCCAAACCTACCTGAAACACCAGCAACACACACTTGGGAGACTAGATGCAGATCCAAACCTAGACTCCAACACTAGTTCCATGGCTATGATCACCAGAATGTTGATACAAGAGGGTTCTTCCTCTTCAGACGCAGAGAGATCCCATTGGGGAGTCCGATGATGGGAGACACTGCCAGTACGTCCACGACCAGGACTGGTCAATACTCTGAGATAATAACTAAATGTCCCGTTGAACTAGATAGATAAGCATAACCCTTACATGACTCTGTAATGTATGCTTTGTTGAAACTATGAACTATGTGCCTTGAATGTACACCTTGTTAAAAACCAATAAAAAAACATTTGAAAGAAAAATAAGGACTACAATCTTAGGTTCACAACTGCCTTTCATCAACACTTTGTGAACTTTTTAGATATCAGATTTTTGTGGATGAAGAAGGTAATTTAGGGTCCACTCTACAGGGTGGGCCATTTATATGGATACACCTTAATAAAATGGGAATGGTTGGTGATATTAACTTCCTGTTTGTGGCTCATTAGTATATGTGAGGGGGGAAACGTTTCAAGATGGGTGGTGACCATGGCGGCCATTTTGAAGTCGGCCATTTTGAATCCAACCTTTTTTTTTTCAATAGGAAGAGGGTCATGTGACACATCAAACTTATTGGGAATTTCACAAGAAAAACAATGGTGTGCTTGGTTTTAACATAACTTTATTCTTTCATGAGTTATTTACAAGTTTCTGACCACTTATAAAATGTGTTCAATGTGCTGCCCATTCTGTTGGATTGTCAATGCAACCCTCTTCTCCCACTCTTCACACTTCACACTTGTCTTTGAACTCCTCACCTGGTTGCTGCCACACAAGTTTAACACCATCTGAACCAAATACGTTTATCTTGGTCTCATCAGACCACAGGACATGGTTCCAGTAATCCATGTCCTTAGTCTGCTTGTCTTCAGCAAACTGTTTGCAAGCTTTCTTGTGCATCGTCTTTAGGAGAGGCTTCCTTCTGGGACGACAGTCATGCAGACCAATTGGCTGCAGTGTACGGTGTATGGTCTGAGTAATGACAGGCTGGCCCCCCACCATATGTCTATTTCCTAAAGACAACCTCTGGATATGACACTGAGCATGTGCACTCAACTTCTTTGGTCGACCATGGCGAGGCCTGTTCTGAGTGGAACTGTATGGTCTTGGTCACTGTGCTGCAGCTCAGTTTCAGTGTCTTGGCAATCTTCTTATAGTCTAGGCCATCTTTATGTAGAGCAACAATTCTTTTTTTCAGATCCTCAGAAAGCTCTTTGCCATGAGGTGCCATGTTGAATTTCCAGTGACCAGTATGAGAGAATGAGAACGATAACACCAAATTCAACATACCTGCTCCCCATTCACACCTGAGACCTTGTAACACTGAGTCACATGATACCAGGGAAAATGGCTAATTGAGCTCAATTTGGACTTTTCCACTTAGGGGTGTACTCACTTTTGTTGCCAGCAGTTTAGACATTAATGGCTGCTTGTTGAGCTTCTCTACCGAACCATGAAAAAGTGGATTTGTGCCACTTTTGGGGGTAATTTGTGTTAGTGTGAAGAATAGGTAGATAGTTTCTTGTGTATACTGTAGTCGTTTGGGCAACTGAATTCCTAGGTATGTGATTGCCTTTGTCTGAAATGTGAATGGGAAGTTCTGCTTATTTTGACTAACTAGCTGCATGGGAAGAAATATATTGGGGGTGTGTGATTTTTTAAAATTAATTTTGAAGTTGGATATATATTGAAAAAACTGAAAACCTCCCCAAGAAGATTGGGGAGTGTTATATGTGATTTTGAGAGAAAAAGTAGGTTATCATCTGCATAAGCTGCCAGTTTGTACTGGCAACCTGTCACTGTGACACCGTGAATGTCTATAATTATTGTTGTTGAGGCAATAGTTTGCTATATGTTCTCCAGGTGGTACCTATCCAACTTACCCCCACCTTTCTACACTACTATAAACGACTATGAACTACCTTCCTTTGGCACCACATACTTCCGAGAATGAGCTATAACCAACTAATTATACCCAAACTACAGGGAGGGATAGGACTTCTAGTAGTGGTGGCTGGTGATGTTAGGATGGGGAGACGCCAGACCCCGCCCTTCCTTTTTGACCCCTCCTACTTCTCATAAGCCCCACCCCTTGTAGTTTCCACCCCTTGTGTCAGGAGTATACAGCCCATCATCACCAGATAGGGTATACAGCTTCACCAGAAAGTGGTATACAGCATCACCAGATAGGAGTATACAGAGTCACCAGATAGGGGTATACAGAGTCACCAGATAGCAGTATATACTTACAGAGCACCAGATAGCAGTATACAGAGTCACTATATAGCAGTATACAGAGTCACCATATAGCAGTATACAGAGCCCCAGATAGCAGTATACAGGGCCCCAGATACCAATATACAGAGTCACCATATAGCAGTACACAGTGTCACCAAATAGGAGTATACAGAATCACCATATAGCAGTATACAGATCCCCAGATAGCAGTATACAGAACCCCATATAGCAGTATACAGTCACCATATAGCAGTATACAGAGCCACAGATAGCAGCATAGAGTCACCAGACAGGGTATACAGGGTCCCAGATAGGGTATACATAGCCCCAGATAGGGTATACAGGGTCCCAGATAGGGTATACAGAGCCCCAGATAGGGTATACAGGGTCCTAGATAGGGTATACAGTCACCAGATAGGGGTATACAGGGTCCCATATAGAGTATACAGTCACCATATTGGGGTATATACGGTCCCAGATAGGGTATACAGTCACCAGATAGGGGTATACAGGGTCCCAGATAGGGTATACAGTCACCAGATAGGTGGCACCCACCCCCGCTGAAGTTGGGACAAGTCCCACACTTACCCCATCTGATAGGCAGGCTGGTGTGTGCAGAAATCACTTTTGGAGAGCATGCTGGAGCCTGGAGTGAATGGTAAGTGGCGCGGGAGTCGAGACTGAAACCCGGCGGAGTGCTGCGCCTGCGTGAGTAATCACACAGCCAGCATGTCCACCACAGTCCCGTCCACAGCATCCAATGCCAGTCAGTTACTGGCTCAGGGCAGCCAGTTAGTGAAAGCAAGTGCGCCTCTTGGCGCACTTACTTTAACTTTTATGACTGACCAATCGGCTCACTACTTGCTGTCAGCAGACAGCAAGGAGCCGAGAAAAAAGTCAATATACCGGCACCTCCTGTAGGGGCCAGCTGACTTTTTAAATTTTTTTAATTGTCAGCAGTGAGGAGGATGCGCCCAAGCGCCCCTTATACACCAGCCACCGCTGACTTCCAGTTCTAAGGGGTGTGCCACCTAGCACGCCTAGTAGATTGCAACATTCACCATTGCACAAAAGATTGGGTATGCCTAGAAGTCTCCTTCTCTAAATCACCTCTGAACACTATTCCATGGTTATCTAGTCATATTATCCCCAAACGTGCAAAATCATCCACTCATTGAGCCAACACTATCCTGCTTTCGAGCCACATATCCTCAATTCTAGGTCCGATGACACCTATTCGTAAAAATCCAGACTTCCAATCAGGAATGGCTCACACCTTTCTAACTGGAGTGAACACTGATAGAAAGCTATGTGTGCACCACTTTTTCGATAGGGGTACTTTGCTTGACTAAATTCCAATAGGTACCTGCTAGTCAGAAGCCCACTTGCTTTATGGGAATACATTCAGCTGCATCCTTTTCTTTGCTCTGAGTCTCAAAACCATGAGTTTTCTAGGCCCCTTACTCCCTTTGAGAAACTCTGTTCCACAATGTCCCTCCAAACACATGTAATTTCTATAATTTACAAACTCCCCTGGGCAAATAAGACCTCAGATTCCATGAAAGCTTGCAGAGCTTGGGCTCATGACTTTAACTAATATCTTTCACATGAGGATTGGTCACTCATATATCGTAACACACACAAAGGCTCATTGAATGTTTCCATACAGGAGAACAACTACAAACTGCTATCACATTGGTACAGGTCTCCTGTTCTATTACACAAATTCGATCACTCAATCCCTGACCTTTGCTGACTTTGCCATCGAGTATCGAGTACTATCCTACAGATTTGGTGGGAACTCCAACCATATTGTTTTGCAGTACATAACACAATTGTGAAGGTTATGACAGTTACTCTTGAATTTACTCCAGCACAATTCCTTCTACACCACTCTGCTACCCTCCCTTGGAACTACCTTAAATCACTTGCAATGCATATGGTAAATGCGGCCAAAATGTGCATCCCAGTACACTGTAGGTCGACACAGGTTCCCTCCCTTCAAGAATGGTTCAGATCAATCAACAAGATTGCATAAATGGAAGAACTCATATACACGGCACACAATACTACCTCTAAATTTGGGCAGGAAGGCTTCACTTGCAAATGACTGCTTACTTTCTTCATACAGTCAACACCCCATAAATATATTATTATATCCTCAATTACTGATCTTCCAAAAGACTTATCATTAGACTCCTTCAATATGATATACCCTCACACCCCAATCTCCACCACGGTCGGAGTCAATATGACTCCTACCAAAGAACCTTCCAGAACCCCCATTTTACCCTCCTTTCTTATTCCTTTCACCCACCTTATCCTTACATTTTTCCTTTCTTTTTTTTTTTGTTGCATAAACTATTTATTAAGTTTCATTCGCATACAAAACAAGAGAAAAAGCTAGATAATAGTACATAAATATGTGGAAATATGCAAATGGTTGTGTCATGGTGTGTTACGATCTACATGTATTCAAACATAACAACCGACCTAAGGGTCAAATGGGGGAACACGTTATAAGATTGCATTTGTCTGTTATAGAGTTGTTCATATTCATCTCCTTGGTACCCGCTATTTGACAATAAATACATAGCTCTGCCCGTGACTTTGGGATGGTTCAAAATAATCTGATAAAGTAGGTATGCCTCTCCATTTGGGGAACCCTACCAAATTGAGCTGTGAAAAATATGGTTAGGTGGGGGTATGGGCAAAGAGGAGAGAACAAGTGTGAAGAAATAAGAGAAGAGAGAAAAAAAAAAGGGTGGGGGGTTGCCTGTGAATGGGGAGTCAACTCCAAGACGGGGAGGGGGTGGGATCTCCGCTAACAACCCTCCCCATGCTTTCCTCCCATGTCTGGTATTCTGTTTTCCTGTTTCAGGTTGGTTATTGCACTAAGGTCTGGTGTTCACTGGTATCACGGTATGTGATCCAAGGTTTCCATGTATTAGTAAAGTGGTCAATTTTGTATTGCTCTATATGAATCAGTTTTTCAATTGTTTCTATATGATTCAGCTGACAAATCCATTCCTTCAGTGAAGGTGGGGATGTGGATCTCCAGTGTTTAGGTACGCAGAGTCTCGCGGCATTAATCATATGCATGGACAATGATTTAAAGTATGTTTTTTGCGGGATAGAGGATAGATGAAGGAGGAATTGTGCTGGTGTGAGCTCTATTGGGAGTTTTGTGATGTTCAAAATCATGTCATAAATTCTGTGCCAGTATAGTTGGATTAGTGGACAATGCCACCAAATATGAAGAAAAGTCCCTTTTTCTTTTTCACATCTCCAGCATTTGCTCGGAACCGTCTGGGTATATTTATGAAGCAGGTCATGGGTTCTATACCATCTTGTTTTTAATTTGTAACCATTCTCTTGAGTACTTACCTTAAATGAACCTTTGTGCAGGTACAGGTATATGTGGTTCCAATCTCCTTCATTAATTTCTATATTGAGAGCTCTTTCCCAGAAGGTATGTTCAGCTTGTATAAGAGCGTGGGAGTTCCGGAACATGGAAACATACAGAGCCGAAGCAACATGGTTCTGGGGAGCTGTTCCAGTGTACATGGACTCGAAAACTGTAAGGAGTCTAAATATGCTATTTCTATGAGGTGGTCTGTTTAGAAAGTGTTTCACTTGCGCATACGCCCAGAAGGGGAATGTGTTTGTGTTCAAAGTCTCTGTTAGCTCTCTCTGATGCTTAAACCTGCGTGCATCTCCGCATAAGGGCACTCTGCCTCTAAAAACGTTTTATTCATACCTGGGGGGAAAGCTTTTCAATAGGGTTATGGGCCAAAGTTTCTCAGTTAACTCATGTTTTTTACAGACCCTACTAAAAACCTGCAAAGTGGCACCAATTAATGAGTGCGTGTCCAGAGTAGGTGGGGTGTCCTTCTTGGGGAACCAGGTTATTTTTCCCAGATCCATTCCCGAGATTATGTGTTCTAGAGCCACACATCCTTTGAACCGTGCATGTATCCCCCAATCAATGGCTCGGGCCAGATGAACGGCCCAGTGGTAGCATTATAGGTCTGGTAGACCCATACCCCCATCTAATTTGTGTAGTACAAGTTTGGCCCATCCGACGCATGCTGGTTTGCCTCTCCAAAGAAATGTCCTACATATTCTTTTGTAGGTTGCAAAAAATTATGCTGGTAGGTGGATTGCCAGGATCTGCATTTTATACAGGAAACGTGGGAGGATGGTCATTTTTAGAATGGCGCCCCGCCCAAACCATGAGATAGTAGGTGTATCCCACCCTTTGAGGTCTTGTTGAATGGTGTTTAACTCTGTTAAGAAATTAAGCCTATAAAGGTCTGTCAAATTACCCAGAAGGTGAATACCTAGATACGTGATGGTGTCTGTTTTCCACTGGAAGGGGAAATAGGTTTGGCAGTGTTGCACCAATGGCATTGACAATGTGATGTTTCGGGCAAAAGATTTCGAATAGTTGATTTGCAGGTTTGAGATCTGTTTAAAGTGCTCCAATACAGACATGACATTTGGCAAGGTCGTTAGTGGTGAGGATAGAAAAAGCAGGATGTCATCCACGAAGGCCACGGTCTTGAACTCGGTATGTCCTAACTTTACACCTTTTATGTTGGGGTTTGCACGAATGCATCTCAAGAGGGGTTCCAGGGTTATGATATATAGAAGCAGGGAAGGGGGCGTCTGAAAGGTAGCCATTGACTTTCACTCTAGCTCTGGGATTAGAGTAGAGAGATTTTATGAAGGTAAACATTCTGCTTCCCAATCCCAGAGCCTTTAATGCCTCTTCCATGTAGCCCCAGGCCACCCTGTCGAAGACCTTCCCTGCATCCATAGCTAGAAAGAACCCCTCCTTGTTACTGAGCCAGTGATGTAAGTTCAGGGCTTTGGTTCCCTCTCTGCCAGGGACAAACCCAACTTGATCTAGTCCAATTCACACAGGAACGTGATAGGAAAGTCTGGTAGCCAGGATTTTAGAGAATAGTTTGACATCTATGTTTAGCAAAGATATTGGTCTGTAGTTAGCTACCTGATCAGGGTCTTTGTCTCCTTTAGGAACTACAGAAATGTATGCTTCTAGTAAGGTGTTGGAAGAGAAAGGGGTGTCAGCTAGGGTATTGAAAGCTTTGAGGAAACCTGGGGCCAGGAGGTCAGAGAAGCTTTTGTAATATAGTGTCGGGAGACCGTCTGGGCCTGGACTTTTACCTGGTTTGGTGGCCTTTAGAGCAGCTGCCCATTCCGTTTCTGAAATTAGAGCTTCCAGGTCGTTTCGGTCCTGTATGTGTAGGGATTTCAGGCTGTATTCGTCTAGAAAGGCTCTAATCAGTGTCTTGCGCATCATCTCCTGGTTTAAGTATGTTGGTTCCATTTTCAGATTGTACAGTTTGGTGTAGAAGTCCTGAAATTGCTTGGCTATGCTTTCATTTTTGGAGTGTTTGGTGCCTGAGGAGTCTGTGATATGGTGTAATGTATGGCATAGGGTGCGTTCCTGAGTGAATCTGGCCAAGAGTCTACCTGGTTTGTTGGCTTGTTCATAGAACAGGTTTTGGATCTTTACTCGTCTACTGTTGTTCTTAGTCTCTAGCTCGGCCAGTAATAGTGCTCTGGTGTCAGCTAAGTCCTGCGCTATCGCCGTCGCTAAGGAGCCCTTGTGTTTCGCTTCCAGGATGGCTATTTTAGTTCAAAGCTCTTCTATTACTTTTCATCTGTCCTCTTTTTTCTGGGCCGCCAGGGCCATCATATGGCCCCTCATCACACATTTATGGGCCTCCCATTGTGTCATGGGTGACGTGTGGGGGTGTTATTGATATGGAAGTATACATCTATTAATTTTCTAAGATTGGCTAGATCTCCCGGATCAGTAAGAAGGGAAGCTTCCATTCTCCACTGTCTCATGAACATTTCCCATTGAGGGACATTGTGATTGGGTGGTGGTCAGAAAGGACCATGTTCTCTATGGTAGCGTCATGTAAGTATTGTAGCGCAGAGGTAATCTAGTCTCGAGTAGCGATTATGCGGAGATGAGAAGAACGTAAAGTCCTTCGTTTGTGGATTGAGAGTACTCCAAGTGTCGTGTAGCGTCAGAGAGGCTAATTGTGTTTTGATTTTTCGTAATGCAGCATAAGAAAGCATTGAGGCCCCATTGCAGGTATCAAGTAATGGATTTAGGGCCACATTGAGATCACCCCCTAGGATCAAGAGTCCAGTGCAAAAGGAAGTCATTCGTAAGAGTACCTCTTTTAGGAACGATACTTGTTTCGAGTTCGGGCAAAATATGTTCTCCAGGGTTACGGGCTTATCCTTCCATATACCCTTAAGGAACATATATCTGCCTTCGGGATCCAGAATTTGGTCAGTGAGGTTAAAGTGATATGATTTGGAAAATAAAATTGAAACTCCTTTGGTCTTAGAGTCTGTACATGCTGCATGGTATGCAATGGGAAAGTTATGATTGCTTAACTTGGGGATTGACCCTAATTTAAAGTGGGTCTCCTGAAGGAAAATAATTTGTGCCTTCCACCGTTGCACCTCTGCTAGAAATTTGCTTCATTTCTCAGGAATATATAAGTTGTTTGCATTTAAGGAATAGATTTTCAATGAAAGGTGGACTTTAAGTGTGTCAATGGAGGCCATGTGTGCTGTCGGTTATAGTCCCCTATAGCTCCTGAACTGGCTGGGATAGAGGGGGTCTACTCCTAGGGGCTACTGGGATGGGAAAAAAAGGGAGGAAAATTATGCAGAAGGAAAGAAAGGTAAGAAGTGCGAGGGGGTGTGATTACCCGGAATAATTATGGATGTGTGTAATGGGCAGAGCTATGCGCCCAACGTGCTGTCTGAATGATAGGCAGAGGAAAACCTTGAATTATCAAGGCCCTATTAGGTCTCCGGAGGTGTCTGTCTGCCTGCTTAGACACCTTAAGAAATAACTACAACGTTAGTAAAAGGGGATGAAAAACAGGAATTAACCAGTGTGGTTTCAGAGAGGGGCCCTCCTCTCCGAGTTGGGGGACGTGTCCAACACCAAGGGTCTACTCACAAGATAATAAGGGACGTGGTGTGGCGGCTGCCTCCAGTATGGCTGTTTATTTACTCAGTGAACATTAGATATTTTGCCTCTCTCTAACTGGGTGGCTCTACCATTCAGCGTTTTGGCTTGGTTCTCCTTTTGGGGTACTTACTGACCCGATCTGTGATATATGACTTTCTCATGGTCTTATTCCTGATGGCCCATCGCTTTCTGGTTGCCTGAATTTGCCACCTGTTATTCAGAATCAATTACAGTATCCACATACTGGTTCACTGGCTAAGTCCTTGTGTCTCTTCTCCACGATTTTTGATACTCTGTGAGCCATTTTTCTTAATTGGCTGTGATTTTTCCCTTCTTTTGTCTACTGATCCGAGGTACATTCTTATTGTCTGACTGATAGATATAGGGTTTATTCTCAATTCCTTTAACAACAAGGTTCCAGAGTATCCTATATGACTGGATGAACTGTTTTTAACATATTGACCACTTACCCCTGAGGAAGATATCCACTATTAACATCGAAACGCGTTGGGTTCTTTTCTGCCGGTTCTCATTGGCAGATCAGTGGTCCCCTTTTTATAATTTTGTGTTACCATTTATGTATGCCCAATTAGCATTATTTTCTGTCTCATTGTACGTTGTGTATATGTCTATTTCTGCATCATATACATATTGTTTTGTTATCAATAAATTATCTTTTATGTACATTTATCTTGTTTTCTGAGGAGTTGGTCTTCCCGTTTTAAAGTCCCAAGGGGTTTTTTTCTCTTGTACTCACAAGATAATGGGTCGCACCATCCTGGGACCATCATCTGAGACAGTTAGTGGAGGAGACTTCTCCCAGGCCTTAAAAGAAAAAGAGGCCCCAGCAGAGACCCCCACCCAGCAGGAGGGGAGGATGGGCACACTATTCCACCCACCTCCCTCTCAGCATGCCCAACATCAAAATATACACAAAACAGTATAGAACCTTGCAGACCCTGGGTCTGCCACAGAGGGAGCACTAAGCAAGTATCCACATTTATATGTAATTTGTACCTACGTGATCAGGTATGAGACATCCACCCCATCTCCGAATGAGGTTTACGGACTGTCAGCTTTGGCACATTTCATCATCGTGCTCCTGACCATAGTTGGGTCCAGGGTCCTCACATGTATCGGAAGGGGCATATAAAAATTTGTATCATAATATTACATCCCAACCAACCAGTAATATAAAACAAGTAACTGTAGAACGAGGGAATGCCCACTACATCGTATTATGGCAGTATTTAAGTTCGTCTGTTGTAGTCTCTATACAGATAACAATAACTAAATCCGTATAATGTAAAAGAAAGAGAAAAAACAAAAGGGAAGGGGAAACCAGAACATCTGTTGATTGATAGGTGTTGTGCAGCACCCACTCATGCACCTTTCCCTCAGCAAGGCATATTTATTCCCCTACCACATTGTCGCCATAGTCATGGTGTAGCAACCCCTCCTATCAGTTCAGAGGCCCTTCAGGGGCAAGAATCATCCAGTGAGGTGGAGATTCAGAGGCCCTTGTACCTAAAATGGTAGGGGCATTCTGCAGTAGGATTCAGATGTTCTTTGGCTAAATGGCAGTTCAGAATAATGTGTCAGAGTAAGCAGTAAGCATGATAAGGGTGGTCCTTCTCAAGGGTAATAAGTGGCAACATTGTGTGAGTTCAGCTCCTCATGTGTCACTTAGCGTATTATAAAAGTGGGGAGACCTTGCAAATCCCATATCTGAGCTTTTAGTGTTATCTCACTGAGCTAGGATTTGGTAAGGAGGGAGAAGGATCAAAATGGTAGTGCTGTAAGTCTTTGTAGAGTATGACACATTTAAATACAGTGAACCCCATAGTTAGGTTGTGGTGCTTACTCACATGCCCTAGTGTGAAATGGATTGTGAACATCAGCTGCTTGCCTGATGATGACTGGGGTGGGTTGCATCCCATATTTATTTGAAGATGGGGTTGGAGAGGGGATGAGATCTGTAGCCAGTTAAGGGTCAGGTGTATGTTGGGGACATATGGATTTGTGTTGCCGAAGAGTGAGTACCATGTCAAAGTCCCATCTTGCGTCTGTACAGAGGACGGTGATACCCGTGGGCTGTCTTCTGTTTCCATGTCTCCCCATGCTCTTTGTGGTGAGTTGGTGGAAAATCTCCTGCATCTTTGGCTGCTTCTCTGCATGCGTGGTGACTCTTCATGTTGAACTTGTATCCAGGGGTCCTGTTGAAGGAATGTACTGTACCAGTCTGGTACGGCTACTTCTGGGATGCCAAGAGGGGAGCAGAACGCATGCAGATCCTCGGGTACCCTCAGGGATGCAGTGTGATTTCCATTGGTTGCCTGCAGGTAAAAGGGGAATTTCCACCTGTAGGCAATATGTCTGTCTCTCAGCACTTGCAGGAGTGGTCTGAGGTCTCTCCTATGTGATAGCTGACAGGTCTTGGAAGATTGGAATATGGGCCCCTTCATGAGTCAGATGCCTGTGGTTGCGCGCCTGGTGCAATATGTCTTCTTTTTGGGTGAAACTCACCAGGCAACATACAGCATCCCTAGGTGGGTCCGTGTCTCTTCCCCATGGTATTAGAGCTCTGTGGCATTTCTTCATCTCAATAGGGACATCTAGGGGGCACCCCAAAACTGTTTTGAAGATCGCCCACACTGCTGACTGTAACTGTGGCCACTCCACCATCACTGGGATCCCGCAAACCGGTAGTGTGTGCCTGCACCCCCTGTTGTCTAAATCCTCCATGTGTCTGTGCATGGAAATCAGATGTTGTGCATGTACGGTGGAGGTTTTCTGCATTTGTTGTATGGCTGCGCCCTGTGTCATGGCTGTTGATTCTACCACCTCTAGCCTTCATGTGACGGCTTTAATGTCTGTTTTGAGGTCTGAGATAGACGCAGACAATGTGTATTTAATGTGTGTAGCACGTTTGGAGGCTCCATGCTGGTCAGGAAGTGGCCCGTACAACAGCCCACGGCTTGCGTTGTGGCCTGTGTCTCCCATCTGTGATCCGCTGGGTGGCTGCTGGTTTAGGGCTGGTTTTTGTTGCTGGGAAAATGCTTCCTCACGCTCCAGGTGCTAAAGATGGTCTGTAGACAGCGGAGTCACGCCACCATCTTGCTCCGGTGCCAAGCCACACACCCCACATTTTTCCTTTCTAATGTTAACCCTGCTCAAACCATCATAACCTTACCATCATTACAGTTTTGGTTTATCTCCTGAACCCACACAAAGGCTGGAGGAACTCATTGGCCAGTGTGCAAGACTCTCACTTCAATACCTACCAAATTCCACAAACTCCTCCAAATACAGAACATGCCTTTATACGCTTCTGGAGTGATCCAAAGCCAGTACTTCTCATTATAACTCATATCTCCTATTATAGGACACTTTATAGTCAGAATCTGCTTTGCGAGGATAGACACACCATAATATACTTTAGTGCAGTTGGGCACATGCTATGTTTAACCCCCCTGGCGGTATTCCCGAGTGTGGCTCGGGGTGGAATTTCAGTACCATTAGCGGTAACCCCGAGTCACACTCGGGATCGCACCGCTGGATCCAAAGCAGCTTTACTCACCTTGTCCCCTGGATCCAGCGATGTCCCCCGCAGTGTCTGCAGGCTGTGTCCTCCACCCAATGCCTCTGTGTGCCGGGCTCCGTTCCCTGCGAGCATCGCGTTGCATGGGGACGGAGACCGGCGGCAAATTCAAAAAGTGAAACACACAGTATACATACAGTAAACTGTAATCTTACAGTTTACATTACAGTATGAAATCATTTCACATCCCCTTTGTCCCTAGTGGTTTGCCCAGTGCCCTGAATGCACTTTTATATTATATATGTCATTCTTTCTGCCTGGAAACTTGAGAATGTCCATGGCAACCAAAAAGTGTCCCTTTACGTCAAAATCGTTTTTTGATCAGCTAGAAAACAGTGATAGTAAATAAGAATCATTTGCAGAATTGAGTGATACTGATTATTGGGGAAATTTATCATCAGACACTGAAAGTGACGACAGAGACAATTCTGCAACTGAGCAAATGTCAGTGTTTTTGGTTTGATTACATTATTGAATATATTTTATTACTATTACATTATTATTTTTGATAATTATTTTTAGTTATTTATTATATTATACTTTATGATTTCATGTTTCAAACTTTATCATACCCGGGATGTCTACTAGACTCTTGTTTGGACAGATTTAATTGAGTTATTCCTAAGAATTACAGGCCTACAATATAAAACGCCAAATTTCCATGCAAAATAATCGTACCGCTTTCAGCACCAAAAATCTGAAATAATCATACCGCCAGGGAGGTTAAGGTGTTTCAGTACTTTTTGTTCTGTCGTTAGTAATTTGCCACATGCTGTCATATCTATAATAATTTACAGTTGTTTGTTATAATTAGGGTTGAGCGAACCCGGACTGTAAAGTTCGGGTCCGTACCGAACTTTGGGGTGTCCGGGACCCGGACCCGGACTTTTCAAAAAAAGTCCGGGTTCGGGTCCGGGGTTCTGGTAATTTTAATGAAAAATCTTAAAAATGCTGTAAAAAAGCCCAGGAAGGTCCTAGAGGTCTGCAAAAGGAAGGAAAATGGGGGTAAGGGTGGGACAAGTGACCTACAAAGAAATGGGGACAGGGGAATAACTTTAAATATTTTTTAAAAAATAAAAACATAAAAAATGCAAAAATGGAGATCATCTTCAAAATGGGTCTGAAAAGTATTAATTAACATTAGAGGCCATAGAACTGTTCTAAAATCATCTTCAAAATGTGTCAAAAAAGTATAAATAAGCCCGGAGTACCCATATCACTGTTCTGCAAAATGTGTG
>BLSH010460952.1:69839-89162 GCA_018402905.1 Glandirana rugosa
GTAGATGTCAACACGAGTATTCAAACCGTCTTAAATACTAAAGAACCGGTAAAAAGTCTCTTATACTCTTGTGTTTTTGGAAAGAAAGTGAGTACAAATCACAAACCGGCTTCGGGAAATAACAGTGAGTTGACACAAATGAGAAAAATTTAGTGTTACTGTTGTCTTTGATGGGTTTAATGGGACTAGTTTTCAAATGTATAGGACCACTACAACCGGACTATTCTAAGTGTGTTCAACTGTGTTTCCCCAAACTTACCGATAATTTCCATTGACTGGATGAAAGATGCAAGGGTCTGTCAGGAGTCCAGAAACTCATTGACCTTTTATACACACACACACACACACTAATTACAAGCAAACAGATCACAGGTGAGGATGGTTACCTTTAATAGCCATTCAAACCCCTTTGTGTCAACTTGTGTGAATCTTATCAGGCCAACATCACCAGGATATGTAAACTTTTGATCAGGGTAATTTGGGTAGTTTCTGTTGTCATTGTGATTTAAAAAGAGTAAACACAGTTGAGTGACAATAAAGGGCTTCGGCCAAACACTAAACATGAGTGAAAGAAAGGTTTTTGTGTTCTCATATTCTCTGAAAAATGGCCAAGAAATCATAAATTCTGCCAAACTTATGAGCACAACTGTAGATGTTACACTCTGACTAGTCTGTTCAATTTGCTTGTTTACACTATGTTACCCTTTTTAGTATACACTGTAAGACCCCTTTCACACCAGAACATTTTCAAGGCGTTTTTGCGCTAAAAATAGCAATTGAAAAGCGCCTGAAAAACTACCCCCCATATACCCCAGTGTGAAAGCCTGAGTGCTTTCACACTGGGGCGGTGCGCTTGCGGGATGGTAAAAAAAGTCCTGCAAGCTGCATCTTTGGGGTGGTGGGGGAGCAGTGTATTCACCGCTCCTCCACCGCCCCTGCCCATTGAAAACAATGGGACAGATTGTCTTTTACTTTGGTGGCCAATGGGAAGAATATCACCCTTACAGACAACTAAAAAGATAATTAGTGTCATGCTGCTGTCTTTGTCATGTAGCATTGCCCCCTTAGGTTATAATGTATCAATCAGCCACAGCTAGCAACCTCTGGAGGAACCCTGGTTGAGAATGGCTGGTTTGGAGGTTTAACAAGCAAATCACGTTAAACACATCTGTGAAACATGTGGTATCAGTATACACAAGTGTAAGATGGTGATGTACACCAGGAGTGCTAGGTAAAATTTGGAATTTACAAAGATCTATATGATATGCACTTCAATAAAGCTTACAATACTAATGTACCAAGACACCATCTATTCTGTGCCTCTATTTTGTAATCTTCATGTGTCCGGTGACTTTGTGTTTTCTCCATAAACTTTTATTTTTGATGTTCTAATCTTGACCCATGTATCATCAACATACCTAAACAAATGCTTCAGTGTTATTTTACTGAGAGAATTCAAGGCTCTCCTCCATGTACATGTTAGCTACAATGGAAGATGCAGATATTTCCATAAAACAGCCATATTTATGTCTCTAGAAGTTATCCATGTACTTGAAATAGGTGATGTTGAAACAAAGGTCCAGCAAGGAACATACTTGATCTGTCTTATATTCTGTTTAACTGTCAAGAGTTGGTTTACAAGAGTTCAACATATACAGTATCTCACAAAAGTGAGTGCACCCCTCACATTTTTGTAAATATTTTATTATATCTTTCCATGTGACAACACTGAAGAAATTACACTTTGCTACAATGTAAAGTAGTGAGTGTACAGCTTGTATAACAGTGTAAATTTGCTGTCTCCTCAAAATAACTCAACACACTGCCATTAATGTCTAAACCACTGGCAACAAAAGTGAGTACACTCCTAAGTGAAAATTTCCAAATTGGGCCCAAAGTGTCAATATTTTGCGTGGCCACCATTATTTTCCAGCTATGCCTCTTCCACTCCTCCATGATGACATCACAGAGCTGGTGGATGTTACAGATCTTGCGCTCCTCCACCTTCCGTATGAGGATGCCCCACAGGTGCTCAATAGGGTTTAGACCTGGAGACATGCTTGGCCAGTCCATCACCTTTACTCTCAGCTTCGTTAGCAAGGCAGTGGTTCATCTTGGAGGTGTGTTTGGTGTCGTTATGTTGGAATACTGCCCTGTGGCCCAGTCTCCGAAGGGAGGGGATCATGCTCTGCTTCAGTATGTCACAGTTGGCATTCATGGTTCCCTTAATGAACTGTAGCTCCCCAGTGCTGGCAGCATTCATGCAGCTCCAGACCATGACACTCCCACCACCATGCTTGACTGTAGGCAAGACACACCTGGTTGCTGCCACACACGATTGACACCATCTGAACCAAATAAGTTTATCTTGGTCTCATCAGACCACAGGACATGGTTCCATTAATCCATGTCCTTAGTCTGCTTGTCATCAGCAAACTGTTTGTGGGCTTCCTTGAGCATCGTCTTTATAAGAGTCTTCCTTCTGGGATGACAGCCATGCAGATTTTTTTTATGCAGTGTGCGGCGTATGGTCTGAGCACTGACAGGCTGACCCCCCCCTTCAACCTCTGCAGCAAAGCTGGCAGCACTCATACGTCTATTTTGCAAAGACAACCTCTGGATATGATGCTGAGCATGTGCACTCAAATTCTTTGATCGACCATGGCGAGGCCTTTTCTGAGTGGAATCTGTCCTGTTAAACTGCTGTATAGTCCTGGCCATTGTGCTGCAGCTCAGTTTCGGGGTCTTGGCAATCTTCTTATAGCCTAGGCCATCTTTATGCAGAGCAACACTTCTTTTTGAATTGGGAACATCAGACTTGCATTTCTGAAGGTCTATAAATGCTTGTGTTACAACCTTCTGATTATCAGTTTTCCAGATAAGTGCTCATAACAACAGCAATCGCCCAATGTTATTCCTCTTTTCCTAGCTGTTGGGCTCCCCTGCACCGCACAGCAAGGACAAGAAGAGGAGTGTAGTTGCTGAGGGTTACCAAGTGAATGAACAAGCTACAGGCAACCAGTCATGAAGTGTGGTACCTAAGTGACAGGTCCTACGGTAGCAAGGAGATGGATGTTCTGGCTCCCAGTTGGTATCTAATGGCAACCAGATCCGAACCAACGTTATGGAGATCTATGGCCTGGTCACGAGGTATGGAAAGGGAAGGGTTAGGTGGGAGCAAGAGAGAGGTAACAAAGGAACGTTGGACTGGTGGAGTGGGCGTAGGCTCAGCACATCCCTCCTAATGCAACATACATATCAGAGGAACTCTACACTTTAATTGCTGCACACAGTGAAGGCTCATCTCTAATTTGGGGAAATGCCTTAATGCTAGATGTTTCAAATAATCACAGTCTCCGTCTGGTCCCGGGCATTGATGAGCATGGTCCACCTGACATGAACAATTAAGTGCACAGGCACAGAGACCGCGCAAACACCCTGGCCAATGTTGTTTCACTGCTGACCCATACATTACTATTGTGTCCTGCAGTGACTAGGGGCTAGCAGGAGGAACCATAGTGACCAGTGGGTACTGAGGTGAGGGGATATCTGCTCTTAGAACAGACCAAGGAATCAAACTAGACCAGCACCCTTTTATGAAGCAAAATTTTAATAAACAGGCCAAATGGATAGGTATCCACAGAAATGACACCATAGCGCTAAGGTGGGGCTGGAAATGAGATAAGTGTCAATGTAAAACACTTTTCATAATTTTCCTGGCACAACCGGAAATGCAGATGCAGCCCTCTTCGGAATGGGGAATCTGTCCAACAGTGAGAAAAAAACAAAAGGGTGCAGAGGCCTAGTGCATTAAGTATTGACCACTTTATTAAAACAAAAGAGTGCCATTAACTTACTCGCAAATTGCCATGGGTTAGCAAGTGCTAAATACGCAAGACTCAAAAACAGGAAAATCAGGATATGGATACAATTCAGCAAGACTCAGACAGCACGTATATGTTGACGCGTTTTGAAAAAAATGATGCTCTGAGGAAGGGTGCTTGTCCCTCGAAACGCATCTGAGTGCTCTCTAGGTCCTGGTGAGGGACACTTCAGGGAGGCATTGACCTGGGGTGTGAAAAAAGTGGGTGTGGCTAAACTTTACAGTAGGTGGGGCTTATGGTGCAAAGTTAACCATGACCTGGGCTTCAATGTACCTATAAAATATGCTTTGATTGTCAGCGCACACATCTAAGAAGCTTTCATCCTGTGTCTATTGCTACCACAACACCCAAGCGATCCTTAAGGGGGCTGCACACCCTAAATGTGCTACGTGTATGGTCTGAGTGCACCAGATTTAGTGCACTAACAAATGTGAGTTTTATACTTTTAAATAGTTTTATTAAAGTTTTTCTTAAAAAGATTCAGCACTATGTTAGTCCTTTCCATACCTCTTTGAGCATTTTGGCTCAAGACCATTATATGAAATATTGCAAGCACCTGTTAGGATTCCTTACTGCCAAAGACCACCGAAATCACTAATAGAGGACTTAACCATCCACCAGAGGATAGATATATCCCTTAAAGGGGAAGGCGCATGGTGACCTGCATTAGGTCCAGAGTGGAGGTGAGCGCATATGAGTGAAGGTGGAGGGACACTGAAGGTGGTTGCATGCTAGCACAGTACCTACATATTTTCTCTGCTTTGGACTATTTTTGGTCATGCCACATATATCGTGATGATACCAGCTTAACGCAAGATATTTTTCACTTACGGACACTGATATCACAGGGGTGGCTTATTGCATTTGTTTATTTGTTTAAAGTGATACTGTTGGATTGTTCTCACTGTTTTGCTATTTATAATAGAGGATTGACAACATTTATTTTTCAAGTTTATTGATTAATTAGGGGGAGCTCTGTACCTTCACTTGTAATATTTTTTCACTTTCAGGAACACTTTGGGCATTCAGTAGCATACCCTCACACATATTATATTTCTCTTACGTTCACTGACAGACGCAGCTCTTCTTAAATGACACGTGGGGTTTTATGTCGTCCTATCAGGAGTGACTAGGCAAAACAGATGCAAAAGCATCAGGGATAGGCTGGCCCCTCCCATGGGGGCCGTCCTCACCTGAGCCTATAAAAACCCCTGCTGGCCAATAGCATTCAGTTTTGTTTGCCTAGTGCAAAAGGAGTTGACTGGGTTCCCTCATGGAACCTGCGTTTTTCTGCATGTAAATTTTTTCTAAGAAAAAGATGAAGACTTCTATCAAGTAGCCGGCCTTGGCATAGAGCGGATATCACGAATCCAAAGCTTTGCCCTGCCCGGCCACCTCCTGACGACCTACCCTAAAATGACAGGGCAACGTCACTCAGGGCCCGTTCCGTGCGGAGGGGGGGCGACATCCAGGGCAGTTTTAATTTTAGTGGTAGCTTTTCCCTGCCAGGGGGGCACCTAGTACTTACGTTGCCCCCCTCCCTCCCCCCACCCCCCACCTCCGGCCCCCCCCCCCAGTCTGCCGCGTTCGCGCGGCGTCGCGTTTGTGATATAGAGGGCCCTGGGGCCTGTACCGGCGTTCCCACTGGGGAACATTCGTTCGCGTTGCCTTTTTAACCGCCGCCATTTTGCGGCGGGTTGGCTCGTGCTGCGCGAGCGCCATTTTCTCCTCAGTGGCGGTTTGTGGTACTGCACTCTGTGAAACTGCACGCGCTTTCTCCTCAGAGAAGCGGCAGCTGCACGTGTGGTACAGTCCCCAGGCGCGCTTTTTTCTCTCACAGCGCTGACAGGCTACAGGGCTAGAAGCAGCAGGTTTGGCTGGCTCCTTGGGGTGTTGGTATAGGTGGGCTTGTCCTCCCAGGCTCTCTGGGTGGTCTCAGATGGTGGTGGTGATTACGTGGGGGGGGCGTCCCATTCAGGCCTATGTCTGGGGACGGCGACGCGGCGGCTATGGACCCTGCAGCGTCCTCTGATTTTGAATTGACAGAGCAGCGCTCCGCACAAGCCCCTGCGGTCACTTTGGACCTTTTGCGGGCTCTTCTTGTGGAATTCATTCCAAAGGTGGTTACTGCTCCGGCCCCGGAGCCCCCCGCTAAGCGCTTGGCCCCTCATGTCTCCTCAGGCGAGGATTCAGATCATGAAGTCGCTTCGGTTGTCACGGGAACCCCCGTGGAACTCTCTGAAGGTGCATTGGTCCTCTCAGATACTGAAGAAGACCAGGGGGCCTCAGTGGCGCGCGACAGGGCAATTGTAGCGGCGCTAATTGCTGACATTCTCCAGGCCCTGTGCCTTGATCAGTCAGAGGAGGCGCAGTCTTCCACTTATGTCTGTGGGTCTATGAGGCCTCCTAAGTCTCCTAGGGCTTTTCCCTATGATCAATTTTTTGAGCGGGCTGTTTTTAAGGAATGGGGTTCCCCCAAAAATTCCTTCACCTTGCCTAAGCGTTTTGCGGTGCACTATCCCTTTGAGGATGCCTTCCTTAAGCGGTGGGCTTCCCCTTCGGTGGACCCACCGGTGGCCCGTCTAAATAAGGCTACCACCCTTCTTGTGGAGGGTTCGCCCTCTTTTAAGGACGCGGCGGATCGTCGCACGGAAATGGTGTCTAAGGCTATCTTTCAGGTAGCAGGTTTTGCTATGCGGCCAGCTCTGGCCTCAGCAATGACAGCACAGTCTCTTTTTGAGTGCCTCTCCTCGGTGAGCAAAAATTTGTGTTGCAACTGTGCGAGGAAGGAGTTGCATAAGGTGCAACACGTGGAGGAAGGCCTCCATTATCTGTGCGACTCCCTGCTGGACATCATGCCCATGCTGTCCAAAATTTCAGCTTTTGCTATAATCATCAGACGGGTGTTGTGGCTGAGGTCTTGGTCGGGTGGTCAGGCGTCTAAGAAACGCCTCACTGACCTTCCCTTCCAGGGGGGTCGTTTATTTGGACCGCAGCTGGACGAAATCATTAAGGATTTCACGGGGGGGAAGAGTCTCTTTCTTCCGGAACCCAAACGGCGGGACTTTCGCTGACGACAGGGCCCCTCTTTTTCTGGGCAGAAAAAGTTTTTTCGTGCCTCCGGCACAGCCGGGGCGGGTTCCAAGTCTGGTAAGGCCCCGGCTGGGTCTGGTAAGAGAACCTGGCAACGGAAACCCGGTAAAGCGGAGGATAAGCCCTCCTCAGTGTGACGGGTTGCCCCCGCCCATCTCTCGGGTGGGGGGCCGGTTATTGGAGTTTGCGGACTGCTGGACAGCTCACATCTCCGATCGGTGGGTCCTGGATGTGGTGTCCACCGGATAGCGGATAGAGTTCAAAGCTCTGCCCCCAGACAGGTTCTTTCCCTCAAACCTAAGACTCCCGCAGTGGCGTCTGGAGGAGCTATTAGGCGCGGTCCAGTCCCTTGCGGACATGGGCGTCGTGGTGCCAGTTCCACTGGAGGAGAGGTTCTGCGGTTTTTACTCAAACCTCTTTGTGGTGCCCAAAAAGGGTGGGGTCAGGCCGATTTTGGACCTCAAAGCTCTGAACTACTTTGTCAAAGCACAAAAGTTCAAGATGGAGTCCGTTCGCTCGGTCGTTGCCGCCCTGCATCAAGGGGAATTCTTGGCGTCCCTGGACATCAGGGACGCCTATCTGCACATTTCCATCTGCCAAAAACACCAGCGTTTTCTGCGCTTCACAGTGAGAGATCTACACTACCAGTTTGTGGCCCTACCTTTCGGTCTGGCCTCGGCTCCCAGGGTGTTCACCAAGGTGTTGGCACCGGTCCTAGCACTGCTAAGACAGAGAGGTATCGCAGTGGTAGCGTACCTCGGTGACCTGCTCTTGAGGGCGGAGTCGGCAGTGTCCTTGGAGGAGGACGTGACAATCACGGCCTCTACACTAAGGGACTTCGGTTGGCTCATCAACCTGCAGAAGTCCTCGCTAGCCCCCTCGTGTCGCCTGGAGTACCTCGGTCTGATTCTAGACACGGTGCTGCTGGGGCTGCAATCGGCGGTTCGGACCCTACTGTTGCGCCAGAGGTCCTCCCTGAGGTTCTGCATGCGGGTGTTGGGACTCATGGTTTCGTCCTTCGAGGCGATACCTTACGCCCAGAGTCACACTCGGCTCCTGCAGAAGGCAATTCTGTCACGGTGGGACAAATCTCCCCTTTCTCTGGACAGACTGATCCGTTTGGACCACCAGACCAGGGGATCTCTGACTTGGTGGCTCCAGGCTCCAGCACTGACTCTGGGAAAGTCCTTTCTTCCCCTCAACTGGTCGATTGTAACGACGGATGCCAGCCTGTTGGGCTGGGGAGGGGTGTTGGGTCAGTTGTCTGCTCAGGGCCGTTGGTCAGCTCAGAAAGCTCGATTTCCGATAAATGTGTTGGAACTGAGAGCGATCAGGCTTTGCTTGTCCTGTTGGTCGACAAGGCTGCATGGCCTCCCTGTCCGGGTTCAGTCGGACAATGCCACAGCTGTGGCGTATGTGAACCATCAAGGAGGAACAAGAAGTTCCGCGGCAGCTGCAGAGGCTGCTCTGATTCTCCACTGGGCGGAACAACACGTTCCGGCGCTCTCCGCAATTTACATTCCGGGAGTGGAGAACTGGCAGGAGGACTTTCTCAGTCGCCAGACACTGGACCAGGGGAATGGTCCCTGCATCCGGAGGTGTTTCGCCAGATTTGCTGCAAGTGGGGCACACCAGAGGTAGACCTCATGGCGTCCAGGTTCAATCACAAGGTTGAGACCTTCGTGTGCAGAACAAGAGATCTGTTGGCGGTCGCCACGGACGCTCTGGTAGCTCCTTGGGGTCGGTATCGGTTGATATACCTCTTCCCTCCCCTGAAGCTGTTGCCTCGGGTTCTGCGCAGGATATCTGCGGAGGGTATTCCGACGATCCTGGTCACTCCCGATTGGCCTCGGCGCACTTGGTACGCCGATCTGGTTCGGATGGTGGCAGACGCTCCTTGGCGGCTTCCGCTTCGCGAAGACCTGCTGTCCCAAGGTCCCATCTTGCACCCTGCTTTACCCTCACTGGCTTTGACGGCTTGGCTATTGAGGCCCAGGTATTAAGAGATCGGGGAGTCGCTGACTCTGTAATCCCTACTATGCTTCGCCACTGGATCACTTTTATGAATGGCGGGAGAGGTGCCTTCTCCCCTATCCTATCCAATCCAATGGCATGATGGGCAGGAAGTTAAGTGAGGGCAAGATGCCCCCCACTCTACTCTATGCCCTTGGAGGACCAGAGCAACGTCAAATGTCACTTTTGTCCTCTGGCCTTAAAGGGACCTTTTTTTTGTTTAAAAATAAAATTACATATTTTTTTATTGTTTTTAAGTGTAAATGTGAGATCTGAGGTCTTTTTGACCCCAGATCTCACATTAAAGAGGCCCTTCCGTGCTTATTTCTATAACAAGGGATGTTTACATTCCTTGTAATAGGAAGAAAAGTGATAAAAAAAAATATATAGGGAAAGTAAAAATAAAAAATAAAAAGAAAAATTAAAGCACCCCGTCCCTTTGAGCTCACGCACAGAAGCGAACGCATACGCAAGTGACAACCACATATGTAAACAGTGTTCAAACCACACATGTGAGGTATGGCCTCAAACGTTAAAGTGAGAGCAATAATTCTAGCGCAAGACCTCCCCTGTAACTCTAAACTGGTAACCTGTAAAAAAATGTTAAAGCATCGTCTATGGAGATATTTAATTTTAAAGCATGTTAGGTTTCAAATTACTTGGTGTAACATCATCTTCCACATTATAAAAAAAAAATGGGGCTAACTTTACTGTTTTCTTATTTTTTAATTCAAAAAAGTGCATTTTTTCCTAAAAAAATTGTGTTAGTAAGACCACAAATACAGTGTGACATAAAGTATTGCAACAATCTCCATTTTATTTTCTAGCAAAATATACTGATTTTAACTTGTAAACAACAAGTGTCAGAAATAGGCCGGGTCCTTAAGTGGTTAAATTACTAAATGGTGTCTATTTTATGGTCTTCAGGGAACCAATATCATCTCATAGAAGGGAGACTATTTTAGCAACATTTAGGTCCCAAATCACTCTTTCCCCACATCTGGGTCTGGTAATAAATTGGTTTCAGGTCCATGTCTTTATGGAACTTGCTTTGTGCACTGGTGCGCAGTCATGCTGGAAAAGGAAGGGGCCATCCCCAAACTGTTCCACAATGTGGGGAGCATGAAATTGTCCAAAATGTCTTGGCATGTTGACTCCTTTCACTGGAACTAAGGGGCCAAGCCCAACCCCTGAAAAACAACCCTACACCATACCCCCCCTCCACCAAATGATGTGGACCAGTGCACAAAGCAAGGTCCATAAAGACCTGGATGAGCGAGTTTGGGGTAGAGGAACTTGACTGGCCTGCACAGAGTCCTGACCTCAACTCGATATAACACCTTTGGAATGAATTAGTGCAGAGACTGCGAGCCAGGCCTTCTCGTCCAGATCAGTGCCCAACTTCACAAATCTGGAAGAATGGTTAAACATTCCCATAGACACATTCCTAAATCTTGTGGACAGCCTTCCCAGAAGAGTTGAAGCTGTTATAGTGGCAGAGGGTGGGCCAACTCAATATTGATTCCTACGGACTAAGACTAGGATGCCATTAAAGTAAGGTGACCAGATTTTTAAAATTAAATCCGGGGACATATTTTTTCTTTTATTGGCAAATGGCACAGGACTGCATAATACACATAGCGCTGGGCACAGGACTGCATAATACACATAGTGCTGGGCACAGGACTGCATAATACACATAGCGCTGGGCACAGGACTGCATAATACACAGAGCGCTGGGCACGGGACTGCATAACACACCACCTCTTAGATGTCCCCCACAACAGCTAAACACTCTTCTCTATGCAGCTGCATCAGCTCTGACCCCTGCTCACCCACTGCCCTCACCTGTGGACAAACAGACGCCCCCCCATCTGCTCATAGGGTTGCCACCTCATCCCTTTAAACCCAAACACATATGAATTACACAGGTTCTGTGACTGATTAAGGTGGTAATAAAGCTCACTTGGTGACTTATCTGCATTTAATTAGCCTCAGAACCTGTGTAATTCATATGTGTTCGGGTTTAAAGGGATGAGGTGGCAACTCTATCTGCTCGCCTCCCAGTCTCAGCCCCCCAGTCAATTTTTGGCTCTGCCTCCCCTCCACTGAACAGTAGCAGGAGCGGCAGTGAGATTGTCCAGCAGGGGGCATCTGCTTCCGAGCCACCAGGCTGTTTCTCAGCCAGCATGGGATGCCCTGTCTGCGTTAATCAAGCCCTGAATCTGGGGACAAAACCGGGGACAGACTTGGTCCGGGGACAGGGTCCTCAGTCTGGGGACTGTCCCTGGAAACCGGGGACATCTGGTCACCCTACTGTAAACAGCTGTAGCTTCCTCATCAGACCCTGAGACACTAATGGTATACAGCGGCTGGGGTGGGGCAAATTTAGATGGGGTGGTGCCCGATTTTTGTCCTGCCTAGGGGAGCACAGAACCAAAATACACAACTGGCTGTGAGACAATCTTTCTATAGAAAAGGAATAGGGTTCTCTATTTCTTTGAATTATTGTTCTTTTTGACCAGGAAAAAGGTCATGCATTTATAGGTTGTTCCTTATTCCTGCCAAAAGTTTGCAGTTCATGAACCCATGGAAGCAGTGAACTCCAAAATCATTTCAGCTGATTAGGCAAGTGATAGAGGAAGCTACAATAGTTTCCTCGGTGGCTGTGCAGTGTGGAAAATAATGTAAATCATAAAAGTCACTGAACAGAGTAAAGCTGGGCATAGATGGATCAAAATCACAATCGTCTTCTTTTGAACAGGATTTTTTGGAAAATGATTCAGCTGCAGCCACTAATCAGTGTATTCCAACAACAGAGAGTTCCGCTGTCGGAATACAAGATCTCAGCAGGGAAGATTCCTTTATCCACTTCAATTTTGTAGATAGGGAATATGTTTGTTTTTTTCCTTCAGCCTGCTGGCTAAAATAAAAAAATATATAAATCCATGTATGACCAGCCCTACAAATGTCATAGTGAAAGAGTCCCTGTATATGCATTTTAATAGGTGCATTTAGCAATTTGGTGCTGGAATTACACTTTAACAAAATTCGTTTAACTGAATAAATGTGTCAGGTTTTCCAGTAACAGCGATCTAGCTTTAGTCATGTGGTCTGACTTGATGACCACATGATCTTTGCGGTGACAATGTTTTCGTCTTTTCTTAGTCAGCAGTCAGCCTCTGGTAATATGGCCAGTCTGTTGTTCCTAGTTGCGGTAATATTACATCATTTGCAATTTTAAGCAGATGTATCATTTCAGACACATTTTGCCCAGCATAGTTTTTCTTCTCTAGATTCGTTTTTACATAATATTTTTTCCTTTTAGGCTCGGTTCACACTGATCCGATCTGAAAGATCGGATGTGATTCGCACCGCACTGCAGTGTGAGTCACATGCAATCTCTCTGCAATGCGATCTCAGCAATATAGTATGGCTGAGATCGCATCGCAATCGGATCAAGTCCCACAGGACCCTTTTTGTTCGCAGGGTCAGAATCGCATAGGGTTGCCACATCATCCCTTTAATCCAGGACACATATGAATTACCCAGGTCCTGAGGCTAATTTAAAGCAGATATGGTACCAAGTGAGTTTAATTACCACCTTAATCAGCCTCAGAACCTGTATAATTAGTATGTGTCCTGGATTAAAGGGATGATGTGGCAACCCTAGAATCGCATCGCATGGTGGTTCAGACCATGCGATCCGATTCCTGTGCGAGTTTGCAGATCGCACTGCGATATGCGAACTGAAAAGGGGTTGTCGTTAACAATGTACTGACACCTCCCTTCAGTTCGCATAGGGCAGTGTGAACTGCTGCTGGGAGGCTAGCGATTTGGGAATCCGCAGTGGATTCGCAGGGTTCCTGCATTGCTGCAGTGTGAACCGAGCCTTACAGAGAATTTCACTGGGACTGGATTGGTGGAATGGAGTCACAGAAAAGTGTACTTTACTCACTACACCTACCCATCGCTGTGTCTTGGCCTAGGACGACAAGGCCCAGGCCTAGGACGGCACTTTGCAGGGGATGGCAGAAAAGCCGCCCCCCCCCCCCCCAGCAGGAAAAAAAGCCCCCTCCCTCTTCTGAGTCCCAGCTCCAGCTCCAAAATAGTCCCTGGCAGACAATGGCTTGCTGTAGTGCTAGTGTTATTATGGGGTGGACTGGGTGTAACTAGCGCCAGTTATGGGGCGTACTTGGCCAGGGGATCAGGGACTGATACCCCATCAAGTGGCCGGAGACAGGCCAGACCGGTCGCACTTACCTCAGTGGATGCAGTATTGGACCCCCAGTGCCTCTACACTGAGAGCCGAGTGATCGAACACTGCAGATTGCTCGGTTTTCAGAGCTCCCAGAGCAGAGAGCTGTAGACTGTCAATCACAGCTCTCTGCTCTGCTCCCTCCTTGCTCAGTGGTGCACTGAGCTGTGGAGGGGGCAGGCCGGCCGGCTCAGCCTCTCAGCGGCTCGCTGAGAGGCTGAGCCAGGTGTCAGTCCATGCACCTGGAAGATCCAGACTTCCATTGTTGGGATGTCGCGGTGCCTATACTGACAGCAGTGATGTCAGCAGACAGCAGAGTTCAGCCTGCTCTCTGCGGAAAATGGGGCACAGCAGTGCAAAACGGATTGCACTCCTGTGATCCATAGAAGTACATCCAAACGAGCATTGGCTGGACTTTCACCACTTCTCATCTGGGCCAATTCTGGCACTTTGCTCGTACATGTAAAAATCATTCTTTTGCTAGAAAATTACTCATAACCCCCAAACATTATATATGTTTTTTTTAGCAGAGACCCTTTTTATCTCGCACGGTATTTGCGCAGTAATTTTTTAAAAAAAAACTGTTTCATGCTTTAAAAAAACAAAAACAGTAAGGTTAGCCCAATTTTTTTGCATAATGTGAAAGAGGATGTTACACTGAGTAAATAGATACCTAACATGTCACACCTTGAAATTGCACACACTCGTGGAATGGCGCCAAACTTCGTTACTTAAAGATCCCCATAGGCGACGATTTAAAATTGTTTACAACGTACATGTTTAGAGCTACAGAGGAGAACTAGAGCTATAAATATTGCTCTCGCTCTAACATTTGCAGCAATACCTCACATGTTTGGTTTGAACGTCATTTACATATGTGGGCGCGACCTACGTAGGTGTTTACTTCTGCACGCGGGGGCGGGGGCACTTTAAATTTTTTTTTGTTGTTGTTTATTTTACTTTTTTTTTTATTATGACACTTTCTTTTTACTTTTTTTTTTGGATTACTTTTATTCCTATTACAAGGAATGTAAACATCCCTTGTAATAGGAATAGTGTGTGACAGGTCCTCTTTACAGAGAGATCTGGGGTCAATAAGTCCCCACATCTCTCCTCTAGGCTGGGAAGACTGAAAAAAAACAAAACAATCCAGTCTTCCCAGCCTAGGTGGCGGTATTTTTTCAACTGCAGAGGCCGGGCGTGATGTCATCACATCGCGTCCGGCCTCCGAAAGATCACAGAGACTCCACCAGAATACTCTGTGATCAACATCCGGTGTCAGCGGATTCTTTCTCAACGATCGTACTGGAAAGCCGAGAGAAGCACCGGAGGGCAGAGGAGCGTCCCCTCCCGCTGCCTGTAAGAACGTCTGAACTGCCGCTATGATTGTTCTTACGGTGCAGGGAATCACCAGCTGAAAAAACGATATTTGAATGATGCCTGTAGCTGCAGGCATCATTCAGATATCCCCTCATTGGGAATGATAAGGTTAATGTGAAGCCTAATGCTCCACCTACCGTCCTGTGCAACATCCTTACTTATCGCAACTTCCTTCCAGCCTTCCTTCTGTGTAGATAAGAGAGAGGAGGACGAGGGGAACCCCCAGGCCAGCCAGTTGGAGACCCTAAGGCTGGGTTCACACCTATGCGAATTGGAATGCGGCTTAAACCGCATCCAATTCGCAGGACATTTGAACATTTTTTTCAATGTGTCCGGTTCACATATGTGCGGGGTGTACTCACTTTTGTTGCCAGTGGTTTAGACATTAATGGCTGTGTGTTGAGTTATTTTGAGGGGACAGCAAATTTACACTGTTATACAAGCTGTACACTCACTACTTTACATTGTAGCAAAGTGTCATTTCTTCAGTGTTCTCACATGAAAAGATAGAATAAAATATTTACAAAAATGTGAGGGGTGTACTCACTTTTGTGAGATACTGTATGTAACAGAACCCACTTATGTGTTAGTAACAGGGGCAGATATTTATTTATTATTTTATTCCTACCACCTATATATTTTTTCTGATTTAAAGCGGAATTCCACCCTAAAGTGGAACTTCCGCTGGTTGGATTCCTCCCCCCCTCAGGTGTCACATTTGGCACCTTTCGGGGGGGGAGGGGGAAGAGGACACCTGTCTTTAGACAGGTGTCCTTTTCCACACATCCGGGAGCTCTGGCCGGCGGACGCGGCCGCTGACGTCAGCAGCCCGGCTCCCTCCTCCCTGCTCGCTCTGCTTCTGGCCGCCTGGCCAGTGGCAGAGCGCGGCAGAGCTCGCGCATGCGCAGTAAGGTGCCCGGCGTGAAGCTGTACTGCTTACACGTCCGGGTTCCCTTACCCGCGATGGAGGCGGCTGCACCCGTCCCCCGATCCGAAGATCGGCGGCGGGTGCCGACATTGCTGGACTCCAGGACAGGTAAGTGTCCTAATATTAAAAGTCAGCAGCTACTGTATGTGTAGCTGCTGTCTTTTAATTTTTTTTTTAGCCCTCGGACCTCCGCTTTAAAGACACCCAGAACATTTTCTGAAATGTAAATGCACATAAACTGAGTTTTCTTCTGTATAGCACTATTACTTTTGTAAGTCATGTGCCAATCAAATAAAAAAACTCAACTAGAGACTCGAGCAACCAGCCATCGCCAACGACTTTCCTCAGCTGTTTGTAACAGTAAACCGGAAGCGATGACATCACTTCCAGTTAACTCGGGAACCATCTGTGCCAGTTTTTAAAAAAGTATTCAAAAACTTAGATTTTGGCGTTTTGAATGCTTTTAAGTGCAGAGGAGGGATTTGGGGTCTTATAGACCCCAGATCTCTCCATAAGGAGGACCTGTCACATCCCTATTGCTGTCACAAGGATGTTTATATTCCTTGTGACAGCAATAAAAGTGATTAACCACTTGCCAACCGCGTAACGCCGATATACGGAGGCAAAGTAGCACGATATTGCAGATTGGCATCTATAAACGGCAATTGGCGCAGGCGCGATAGTGGTCAGCCGCGCACCGCCGGCGGGGCGCTCTCGCGCCCACTGCGTGGTCCCCGAGTGTGGCCATGGGTCGGGTGGACTCGATGTCCACTGGCGACCTGCGATCGCCAATGAGAGAGGAAGAAAGGGGTACCGCAGATGTAATCGCGGCGGTTCCCTGTTCTACTGATCCCTGTAATCGGGATCAGTTAGATCTGTCATGCCCCTGCCAGCCCAGCCCCCATTCAGTTAGAACACATGCAGGGAACACAGTTAACCTCTGGATTGCACCCTACAGATTAACCCCTTCCCTGCCAGTGACATTTACACAGTAATCAGTGTTTTTTTTTAGCTCTGATCGCTGTATAAATGTCAATGGTCCCAAAAAGTGTCAAAAATGTTCGATCTGTCTGCTGCAAAGTCGCAGATCGCCGCTATTACTAGTAAAAAAAAAAAAAATAGTGAAAACGCCATAAATTAATTCTCATCATTTGTAAACGCGGCAACTTTTGCACAAACCAATCAATATACACCTATTGCGATTTTTTTTTAACCAAAAATATGTAGAAGAATACATTTTGGCCAAAACTGATGAATACATTTTTTTTTATATATTTATTTGGATATGCATTATAGCAAGAACTAAAAAATATTGTTTTTTTAAAAAAAACTTTTTTTGTTTATAGCGCAAAAAATAAAATCGCAGAGGTGATCAAATACCAACAAAAGAAAGCTCTATTTGTGAGTAAAAAAAAGGATGCCCATTTAATTTGGGTACAAAGTCGCACGACTGCGCAATTGTCAGTTAAATTGACGCAGTGCAGAATCGCAAAAAGTGCTCTGGTCAGGAATTGGGTAAATCCTACCGGGGCTGAAGTGGTTAAAAAGAAATTAAAGCAAATGTAAAAATAAAAATGAAAAAATAATTAATTAATAATTTGAAAAAAATTAATGCTGTGCATAAATCTATCCATTTAGCATAGAGGGGTTGGTGCCCGTGCTCCCTTAATGATCAGCAGGTACTGAACATAGGTATCAAAGCACTTTCAATTATATAATTAACAGACCAAAAAGGCGCAAAGAGAGTTCATTGTTAGAATTTACATACACTTTGATTTTGCAAGTTTAGTGAGGGGGCTCCATTACGAGCTACTGAAAAAAATGATCAATGGCTTTATTAAAGTGATTGTAAAGGCTCAATGTTTTTACTTTCATGCATTCTTTGCCATTTGCTTCCGCTACTGTGAATCACAGCCAGTGAGCCAAAGAGGAGGATTGGGGCTTCTATGTGCAAAACCACTGCACAGAGCAGATAAGTATAGCATGTTTCTTATTTAAAAAAAAAAAAAAAATATATATATATATATATATATAGTATATCACAAAAGTGAGTACACCCCTCACATTTTTGTAAATATTTTATTATATCTTTTCATGTGACAAGGCTAACACTGAAGAAATGGCACTTTGCTACAATGTAAAGTAGTGAAGGGAGAGGATCACGCTTTGCTTCAGTATGTCACAGTACATGTTGACTTTCATGGTTCCCTCAATGAACTGTAGCTATCCAGTGCCGGTAGCACTCATGCAGCCCCAGACAATGACACTCCCACCACCATGCTTGACTGTAGGCAAGACACACTTGTCTTTGTACTCTTCACCTGGTTGCCGCCACACACGCTTGACACCATCTGAACCAAATAAGTTTATCTTGGTCTCATCAGTCCACAGGATATGGTTTCGGTAATCCATGTCCTTAGTCTGCTCTTCTTCAGCAAACTGTTTGCAGGCTTTCTTGTGCATCATCTTTAGAAGAGGCTTCCTTCTGGGATGACAACCATGCAGACCAATTTGATGCCGTGTGCGGCATATGGTCTGAGCACTGACAGGCTGACCCCCACCCCTTCAACCTCTGCAGCAATGCTGGCAGCACTCATACGTCTATTTCCCAAAGACAACCTCTGGATATGATGCTGAGCACGTGCACTCAACTTCTTTGGTCGTCCATGACGAGGCCTGTTCTGAGTGGCACCTGTCCTGTTAAACCACTGTATGGTCTTGGCCACTGTGCTGCAGCTCAGTTCAGAGTCTTGGCAATCTTCTTATAGCCTAGGCCATCTTTATGTAGAGAAACAATTCTTTTTTTTTCAGATCCTGAGAGATTTATTTGCCATGAGGTGCCATGTTGAACTTCCAGTGACAAGTATGGGCGAGAGAGAGCGATAACACCAAATTTAACACACCTGCTCCCCATTCACACCTGAGACCTTGTAACACTAACGAGTCGCATGACACCAGGGAGGGAAAATGGCTAATTGGGCCCATTTTGAACATTTTTACTGAGGGGGTACTCACTATTGTTGCCAGAGGTTTAGACATTAATGGCTGTGTGTTGAATTATTTTGAGGGGACAGCAAATGTACACTGTTATACAAGCTGTACACTCATTACTTTACATTGTAGCAAATTGTCATTTCTTCAGTGTTGTCACATGAAAAGATAGAATAAAATATTTACAAAAATGTGAGGGGTGTACTTACTTTTGTGAGATACTGTATATGCCTTTACAATCACTTTAGGTCATTCATGCAACTGAAATGTATGTCTATAGGCAGCTTCAACCATGCTACAACTTGCCATACAGTGATCGAAATTTGGCCTGTGTTCAGCAGGGAGCAGCTGACTTTCAATCCGTTTGTGGCTGCCCCTGTTTGTTTGATTGGCTTTTTCACTAGTTCTGTTGTTTTTTGTTATTTTGGAAGATCGGCTATATCCCTGCTAGTCTAACCACAAAGAGAAATGGAATGAGCTGATTGGACGATATCGACTGGAGTCGCATGCATCCGAAAGTAACTAAACTAATTTTGGATTAATATGTTATGCAATGATTCAGAGATTCTGATGGATCCACCTCAATCCAACCCAAACACAATAAGTAGGAATCTTCTTTAATTTTTAAGGCTGGGTTCACACTATTGCAAATTGAATGCGGCTTCACCGCATCCAATGCGCAATAGCAGGAGATTTTGACCGTCTCTCCATTGAGAAACAATGAACCAGGACGCACCGGACCCCTGCTGGGAGCCGTATGTGAAGATAGTGTGAAC
>BLSH010460952.1:117698-132271 GCA_018402905.1 Glandirana rugosa
TGACCGACCTCAGCGCACTGCAGTAAGGGCGCGTCAGTGTCGTGCTAGGGTCACTTGTCTGCGAATGCCTCCGGCAAAGAAGTGACGCGTACACGGCTTTACTGTAGCCGTCTTGATCATGTAACGTATAGAGGACTTGGCACGTCCAAACCCTCTATACGTCCCTTGGATGTCCATTCAGAATAATATCCGAATGGACATCCAATTTCACCAACAGTGTTCAACTGTTGGTGAAATTGACGTCCTTGGTCTATATTTCTCTTTATTTAATTTGTTATCATTTCGGCGCGACTTTTTACACTTTTAATCAGGAGTTATCTGTATTGTCGAAAGCTCATTAACAAGCGATTCACAAAGTGTGTTGTGCACGAGGTGCTCGAACAATTACTCGAAAGCTGTTATGTCTATTGAGGACTAATTTTCACATTTTTCAGCGCGGCTTTACTATTGTTTAATTTATTTCTCTTTATATCTGGTTCCTGCAGTTAAAGTGGTTGTCAACTTGTGACAACCACTTTAACCTACAGGTAAGCCTATAATAAGACTTACCTGTAGGTTCCCTGCATATCTCCCAAACCTGCACGGTTCAGGAGATATGCAATGTACTAGTTCTGCCGATGTCATTTCGGCACATGCGCAGTGAAGAAACGGCCTCCGTAAGCGTCTGTTCACTGGGATCGTGCTGTGACTGCGCGGGAATGACGTCACGCGACTCCAGCCAGTCACAGAGCTGTAGTCGCGGCCCCCAGAAGGAAAAGGGGGCTGAAGATGGATGCTCCCTGCTGTGCGGACAGGGCTGGACGCCGCAGGCTTCGTTTACAGGTAAGTGACACATAATGGGCTACTATGCGATGCATAGTAGCCCATTATGTTTCTAATTTGCAGGGGAATATAGAGGAAGTAAACCCTATCAGCTTTTACTTCCTCTTTCAGTCACTGGGTTTCTGAACAGCTAAATCAGATGCATTTGACCTGTATGCCCCCTGTTTTGGCTCCATTGGGAACTATTTATTTGGAGGGACTGTCCCTCATTCAGAACAAAGTCTTTCTGTCCGTCTGTCCTCCTCATCTGTCACTCATTTTGGTCTGATCTATATAGTTGTATATAAAATGCACTATTTATCTTTCAAAAAGTGTTTCTCAGTGCTAAACCTTTCATTCAATTTCTAAGACGCTTCATTTGTGAATTTCAAATGCCAATATAAAGGAATAATAGCACTTGTGGGATTAACCAATCATTTTTATACAATTCTCCTTTAAGGGGGTGCGTCCTATGCCTACATACTTTGCTAATAGGTGTCCCTCATTCCCATCTCAGAAAATTGGGAGTTATGCATTCACATCAGTCCCTGCCCTCAAGGAGCTTACAATTTCATGTCCTTAACTCACATTCATACATATTCTAGGACCAATTTAGACAGGATCCAATTAACCTACCAGCATGTCTTTGGAGTGTGGGAGAAAACCAGAGTACCCGGAGGAAACCCACGCAGGCACAGGGAGAGCATGCAAACTCCATGCAGGTAGTGCCGTGGTTGGGATTCGAACCAACTGACACCAGTGCTGGCAGGTGGAAGTGCTAACCACTTAGCCACTGTGCTGCCCACACTATAGCAGGCATGTTCAATTGGAGGGCTAGGATAGACCTTTAATGAGGCAAAGTGACAGCGTCTGTAAAAAGCTCTTCCCCAACCCATTGATACTCATCTCTCCAGCTACTCCCAGTAGCTTCTGGCTGTCGCTCAGTTGCTGCAAGACACCAAGTGCTTTCAGGTATGGGGGAGCATGTGAATTCCTCACATGTGACAAGGCTTGGTGTAATGATTATACTTGGCTAATCCTGACAGAGATTTACAATGGATAAAATGGGCAGGTCAGCGGCAGTAATACTGGGAAGGAAGGAGATAGATGAACCTGGATGTCCTCCAGCCAGGAAATGAGGTGGGCTCTATGTGACTTGGTGCAACTTCTAATTCACACTTTCAGAATCTCAGAATGTGCAGTGAATTCAGAGTAAGCAACTTCAGTACTGTACAACTGTGTAAACATGTGTATGGTTGAAGGCAAGGCTGGAGTTTGGCTTTAGGCTCCTTTAACACTTGTGTAATTTGGGATCTGACTTGTGAGACCCTAAGTCGCAGGATTCTATAAGAGCTGTTCCTACTAAAACTACAGAAATTGCTGTGACTGTTATTTGTATACACTTTTAGTTCAGATTCTTGGACACAATTGACATATGGTTGTTAATTGAGGCTTTATGCTTTATTGCAAGATCAATTATACAATTAACATCCTTTCTAACCATAACTGTGTGTGTATATATACCAGTATGTGTGCATATGTATCCTTAGGCTATGATTAAGCACCCGTTGTTGTAAAACGCATCAGCCGGTCATTGTGGTTCACCTGTATGCTGTATTTTGATCAAGAATAAAGTCATTGCACAGGACTGCGGGCATCCAGTCCGTCTTTTTCTGTTACAATGCGCCTGCTGGCAGGTAGTGCCGCACCCACACTCTGGGGATAGAGGTTGAAGCAGCAGGGTCTTGAGTTACCTGTAGCGACACTAATCTTTTCACTGTGACTTCAGAAAAGGTTCCTGCCCTACTTTGGTCTGACTTTTGATGTGACTTTGATCCAGAGAAAGTAAAGTCAGTGTCAGGAAAGGTTTCACCTGCTGGTGGCACTGTGGCTCCCAAATCTATGGGCTGCAGTTCTGGTGTCCGCCAGCGGGTGTCTCTCAATGGTCAGAGGCTGGCGGTCAGGAGAGGAGTCACCTGCTGGTGGCACTGTGCTCCCAGATCTGTAGGCTGCAGTTCCAGTGTCCACCAGCGGGTGTCTCGAGGCAGTCAGGAGCTGACATCATCCCCTGCAATCAGGCATCACCTGATGCTGATTGCAGGAAGTGTATTTAAACCTGGTGAATGCTATTACACTTTGCCTTGGTATTTTCTCCTTGTGCCCCTGATTTGTGTTCCTGAAGCCTGCATCCCATCTCCTGTTCCTGGACTCTGGCCCTGATCCTGCAGCCTGATTTCTTCCTACCCACTCAGTCCGTCTCCTTGTTCCTTTTCCCTGTCCTGTCTTGTTCCCAGCTCCCCCCTGCTGGATCTCCCATGTTTGACCCTGGCTGTGGTACGATTACGATTTGGTAATCCCATGCTCTGTATATATTGGATTTAGACTGTTGTTTGTTTTGTGTTCACTGGTTGTTGGTTCACTGGTTGGGTTACACTATTTACATATATTGGAGGTGCGTTTTCTTTGTTATTCACTTACCTTGTAATAAATCATATTATTTACACCAGGGGTAGGCAACCAGTAGCCCTCCAGCTGTTGTGGAACTACATTTCCCATGAGGCATTGCAAGGCTGGCAGTTACAATTACTTCCAGAGGCATGATGGGACTTGTAGTTCTGCAACAGCTGGAGGGCCCCAGGTTGCCTACCCCTGATTTACACTTTACCTGTGTTTGGTACACTCTGTCGCAGTCCACACATTTCTGGTCACACCGGTCCCTGACATTCAGATCAAAGTCGCCCTGCAAAGTTTCACTGGAAATCTTGCGACTTTGGAGATGCGCTAATGTAAAAGGAGCCTTAAAATGTTATTAAACCCTTTCAAGCACTTTCACTTTCAAAATCATTTACTGCGTTTGCAGCTTCTTCATCTTTTAATCCTTCCCTATGTTTCAGGTTAAGCTAGTGCTATGACCATTGCCTCAGCTTTCAGTATGGCCCCTTTCTCTTGAGGCGTCCTATGGAGCCACCTTTGCATGCAGGGACTAGAGTTGTGTCTCTCTGCACTGTATGCATCTATAGAAACAAACAGCACTATAGCTAGACTGTTAGCTCCACTGGTTAAAACTAGAAGCTCAGGGAAATAGCACTAAGAGGGCTGGAGTCAGCAGCATTGAAAGCTGTCATTTGCAAGTGCTAGGGTAAGAATTTTAGCAAATAGTTTACTGGAGAATATTTATTTTAAACCATTCAATGTGTTAAACTTAATACCACTGATGGCTTAACACTATTTTAAACACGTGCCTACTGGGCACTTAAACCCATTCCCCCCACCTGCCCAGACCAATTTTCTCCCTTCCTTTTTGACCCCTCCCACTTCTCATAAGCCCCACCCCTTATAGTTTCCACCCCTTGTGTCAGGAGTATACAGCCCATTGGTTGCTTGCCTTACTTTCAACTTTCATTCTAGGCATTTTTTTAAGGAGCAAAGCAGAGATGATCTTTGGCAATAGCTGTCTTCTGTGTCTTCTTATCAGTGGGGAGGGGGAGACATCCCAGGACCTGAAAAATAAACAGAGAAAGCCAGCAGAAAGGATTCTGTACCTTTTTATTGTGCTAATTCAATTAAAGCTGCGAACCATGACAGAACAATACAGGAAGGAAAGAAGAGATGGTTGTAGGGGGTGACAGTCCCATGGGGACACTTGGCTATTTTTTTTTTTGCCCCATGTCCCTAGCATGGGACTGTACAACCCCATAAACAACCACCCTGATTCCACCCACCCCATAATCCTCCGACCAATCATGATAATAAATAAAACCAGGAAACTGAAGTGTGGAAACTTATGGCCGTGGCCCCTTCATTTGGGTTTTAAAACCAAATATGAATAACCTTGAACCCTAATTTTTCTAGACCATTAACACTGAACACACACAAACCAATACCACCGTTAAACTTTCACCAAACCACCTGCTCAGTCTTTCAGGACTCAAGCACCCAAAATCTGTACCAACCACCAGGTACCACCATAAACACTGTCCACCCACACCTGTGGGGTGACATTACTCCACCCACCAGGTTATGACTTGGCACCCCCCACCGCCGCGGCCAACTCAATCATAGACTGGAGACCCGCATTAAAAATATCATAATTAATGTCAGATAAATTAACCAAATCATCGTAAAATAGTCCAGGAATAAAACCTTCCAGTTCTGAATGATAGTGTTAGAAAAAGACTGTGCTGAGGGTTAATTGCATTTGATTGTGGTTTCATCTATTTCCTTGATGAGCAGCTCTATTTAACCTTCCTGCTTCCTGTAGCAAGTGCTGTCCATTCTACAGCGTTGGAGTGTATCTGGAGGGCTACCTATCCTTTGAATCTGTATCCTGACCTGTTCCTGAGACCCGGCTTGTTTGACCTTTGATTGACTTCCGCCTGCACCGACCCCCAGCTTGCCCACGACCATTCTTCTGCCTGATCCCTTTGTACCTCGCTGCCTGCTCGTTAACGACCCTGCCTGCACCTGACGACCCTTTTGCCTGATCCTTCTGTACCGCTTGCCAGCCAGTTGCCGACCTTAGCCTGCCTCACTACTCTACACCTGCACGAGCCTCTGACGGACCTATCTTGCCACCAGTGTTCCAGTCCAGCCCTCGTGCCCCTCTGTGCTCTGGAACCCTCTGTCTGCTCTATCAGGGGTTCCTGAACCAGGGTCTTAAGAGTGGTTGCTTCCTGCAGAAGACAGACTCCACCATCAGGTGCGTGACAGATGGTAAGAAAACCCCCCAATGGTTGGCATGAATTTACAAATCTTTCTATTGACCCTTTTCCTAATTTTGTCCATGTACTGACTCCCAGGAGTGGGGCCCAAATCATGCGAGGAACAATTTCAGAAAAAACAAACCTAGTTTCCGGCAGATGGGAATGAATTGCAGCTAGATCATACTACATTCTTTGTAGCAGGTCCAGGGTTTTATAATTACCAATGTCATTACCACCAATGTGAAAGATCCCAATGTGTGGCGTGGGCCAAACGTTTAGCAGATTGAACAAAAGATTAATTAAGTTGTCCCATTTGAGTCCCCTACTACCTTTCCATAAAACCAGCAGTTGATCAGTAGAAAATGAAAGGTTCTCTGTGTAACTTCGTGCTAAAGCCCTTCTTTGTACCCAAAAGACGAAAGAGTGGCCTATAATCCAAGCTACCTTTGGAGGACCTAAAAGAAAGAAAATACTCAATAAATACTCAGAGCGGGGCGAATATACAATATAAATTTACTCGACTCCCATCTGCCAATCCTCTTGATACAGTCCTGGCTAACGCCTAGCCTTGCTGCCTCAGTAGCTGCCCCAATTCTAAAGGAGTGGGCAGAAATGTGCTTGCCATTTAGACCCTTAGCAGCCAAGTATTTATTTAATACTGCTTTAAATTGAAAATTGGACAAAGGACTGCCGTCAGCATGTACTAGAAAGGAGATAGAGGGAGACTTCACTGCCAACCACTGAGATACCAAGGCCACAGGACAGTACACACCACCAAGTGGACGAAGAGTTAACCATTTACCTTTACCCAACTGATCTGTTTTTGACTTGCACAAAAATATATTAACATTCTTTCCTCTTACCCTCACGTTCTTCATCAACAAAATGCAGTTCTGAATAGTAATGCCTCCAAAACTAAAGAACAAACCATGTTAGTAACATTGAGCAGATCACATAACATATTAAATGAAATGGGTGACCTCCTGTCAGGGGAGTAACACTGTTTTTTAAAACATTTTAGGAACTGTTTTATAATGAAATAAGAAGAACAAACTGGAGCAGCATGTAGCTTCCTAAAGGAGACACCTGCTAAAGTTTTGGATATATGTGCATGAGAATAGCCAAACTGAATCAAGTCACATAAGAATGTCAGAATCAACTCTGGTGATTATATCATGCTCTAAACATTATTTCCATGTGCACATCTCCAGGTCTTAACTTGAGTAAGAATTTAGGCGATATCTGTTGTCTGGGCGCTATAGTGAATACCGTTTTGGCGCTATTATTGATGCGGGCACTATAGTGAATACTGTTTTGGTGCTATTTAGTGCCATTTTTGGTGCTAAATAACGCTCAGTACCGCAAATGTGTGCCAGAGCGCTTTAGTAAATAAACCCCACAGAGTAATTGTTTTCTCTCTATGCTTATGGTGAGTTTGAATCGTTCTTCCTAAAAGTATATATATATATATATATATATATATATACACATACAGAGCTTGCTAATATAGTAAGGGAGGAATGCACTTAAAATTTGCTGGAAGATGTTCAGATGTCATGATTTTTTTTCTTATATCTTTACTATGGTGATCATTCATTCTTGCTGCTGTCACCTTTTCAGCTAGATGTTTGCAAAAAACACATCATTTGCTTTGCAGTGTGGGAAAGTAACAATCAGCATTTATAGCTCACCATCATTTACTGTAGAATGCTCTTGCTCATAGAACAGATAGATCTGTTGATTGCATCAGAAGTAGACTGAGCGCCGCTAATTGACAGATGATACCCTCGGCCAATCAGAGTGTGTGGATCCTTCCTCATCTCTCTCCATCAGCAAAAGACAAGCATGAGTGCCCATCAAGTGAGACTGTCACTGTAGGGCAGAAGTTAGGAGTATTTTGTGAAAGCTGTGGAGAAGGAACAAGAGTTAGCCTCTATGTTGTGTTACACTACACTGTGTGGAACTCAGCTGCCGCCCATGATTTACATAACAATAGCGCCTGCCGGCCGCCCGCGATTTACATAAAAATAGTACCTGCCGGCCGCCTGCGTTTTGCATAACAATAGCGCCTGCCTGTTGCCCGTGGTTTACGCAGCAATACTGCCTGTCGCCCTTAATTTACATAACAATAGCGCCTGTCGCCTGTGATTTACATAACAATGGTGTACCCACACAGAGCTAAACAGCATTAATGGCTCACTGGCATCGGCCTATCTTGAGGTAGAGGCCTGGAGCTACAGCTCCAATAGCCCCTGTGCAGAGGCGGGTCAATAATTAGGCAAATTAGTCGGTCACCTAAGGCCTTGCACTTACAGGGGCCTCGCGGCTGCCTAATTTGGCTACCGTGTGTGTAGGAGTAGGAGAGAATTTCCCCTGGTCGGTGTCCCTGGACGGCACTGGCTGCAGAGCACCGCGGAGCCGCATGTCCTAACGTAACTAGAGCTGCCTTTTCCCGAGTCCCAGGCTCCCCTTTCACTTACTATGTGCAGCTGCTTAAACACACTGCCCCGTCTACCACACACTATGCCAATCAGAGGTAGCATCACAACAGGACTCTGCAGCCCTGTTCCCTGTATCCAATGAGGGCGCTGATAACATCTCCCTCCTCACCCTCCACGTGTGCCTGGCTCTCTGTACTGTGTATGCAGTGAGTGCACGGAGGTGCATGAAGATGCCGGGAAGAGGGGGAGCCTGGAGATGACAGGGGTGGTGTTTTTAGGACTGGACACAGGTGAGCTGTGTCATTGCTGCATATTATCTTAGTGGCTCTGTGCAGCATTGGCTATAGGAGCTGTATAGTGTGTGCTGGGAGCAGACTCAGACCTGAAGTGTGAATATGGGGTAGGCACTTGAAGTTACTGCTCTCTCATCTATTAGCTATGTGGGCATGAACAATTATGTACAGCTTGGGGCCCCCACCACACCATTTACTTAGCACAGTGATGAAAAAAATGTGCAAGCTCCAGATCATGTTAAGAGTTTCTGCAGGGCAAAGGACGCACAATCTCTGACCATCTCCTGTATTATGGACGCACTGTCTCTGACCATCTCCTGTATTATGGACGCACAATCTCTGACCATCTCCTGTATCATATCCGCACAATTTCTGACCATCTCCTGTATTATGGACGCATAGTCTCTGACCATCTCCTGTATTATGGACGCACAATCTCTGACCATCTCCTGTATCATATCCGCACAATCTCTGACCATCTCCTGTATCATATCCGCACAATCTCTGACCATCTCCTGTATTATGGACGCACAATTTCTGACCATCTCCTGTATTATGAACGCACTGTCTCTGACCATCTCCTGTATTATGGACGCACAATTGCTAACCATCTCCTGTATTATGGACGCACTGTCTCTGATCATCTCCTGTATTATGGACGCACAATCTCTGACCATCTCCTGTATCATATCCACACAATTTCTGACCATCTCCTGTATTATGGACGCACAGTCTCTGACCATCTCCTGTATTATGGACGCACAATCTCTGGCCATCTCTTGTATCATATCCGCACGATCTCTGACCATCTCCTGTATCATATCCACACAATCTTTGACCATCTCCTGTATTATGGAAGCACAGTCCCTGACCATCTCCTGTATTATGGACGCACAATCTCTGACCATCTCCTGTATCATATCCGCACAAACTATGACCATCTCCTGTATTATGGACACACAATCTCTGACCAACTCCTGTATCATGTCTGCAGTCTCTCGGGGGGCGTACAGAGAAGTCAAAAGTGAGAGTGCTGCCAGGACAGGGGTCACAGAAATGTCAGACGTGTGTGGACTGTGGAGAGGAGAATATTGGATGAAACCAGAGCCACCAAGCTGGAGCCCAGAGAGGACTGTCTGACTGAGCCCTGCACAGTGCGCCTGAGAGGACAACAGTGACAACATTGCAAGGCCAGCCTGAGGGGGGTCAGTGATGTAAGGGAGAGTGAATACAGTAAGATAGGGGAGCACTGATATAAAGGTTCCCCCTTATATCAGTAATCCCCACTTACCTTAGTGCATTAACTCTGTGGAAGGTGGTCTCTGGTCACCAGAGTCCCCCCCCCCCCCCCACATCATAGTTCCTGTTGGAACTCTGTGGACCCTGATGTAAAGGGGAACTCTAATGTGAGGGGGAATGCTGTGCACTCCGATATAAGGTGATCTCTGGTCACCAGAGCCCCCCCCCCCCCACATCAGAGTTCCCCTATACACTATAAGGAGGAACTCTGCAGACTCTTATGTAAGGGAGAACTCGGTGCTGGCTGGGTTATATTACCCTCACATGTAAATGGAGAACTGTTTTTTGACTTTTGTTGCTAGTAGCTAGTAGCACCACACACATTTGATCTATATTTGCGTGTGTCTAATATATATATATATATATATATATATATACACACACACATACCCTATTTTTAATGATCTTTGATTAAGGAAGAATTGGTTATAGAAACTGAAAAGTCATAGTTCTATGGATTTAAAGTGGTTGTAAACCTTTATGGGGAACTTGTACCTATAGTTAAGCCTATAATAAGGCCTACCTATAGACCTACCTATAGTTACTGTAAATATCTCCTACGCGTGCGACGTTTAGGAGATATTTACCTTGTAGTGCGCCGATTATGTCATTGGCGCATTGCACTGTGAAGAAATGGTCCTCCGTGCCGCTTCTTCCCGAGCGAGTGCTGTGACTGGCAGCTCCCGCGCACATACGTCACAGAGCCGGAGAGGGGCAGACATGGATTCGGCCTTGGGCAGGGACAGCACGGGCTTCATTTACAGGTAAAGTTCCTCTTTAAGGCTCTTAATATATACAATTTATTAAGTTAATTTTTATCACTTGAATTATTTTTCCCATTATGGGAGTGAGTGAGGCCTCATATCCAAGTTTTGCCTAAGGCCTCACAAAGCCTGCAGCCGCCTCTGCCCCTATGTTAATCCGGCCCTGACAGCACACCCTGGTGGAGACTACCATAGGAGAAGGAGCCGATATCCAAGGAAAAGATCTGGATCCCAGCACAGCAGGGTTACTGTAAAGGCGCAACACCTCCTAGAGGGTTGCTACTTTTGGTAAGTGTATTACCTTAGGGGAGCACAGATTGCACCACCAGCACTTTCTTTAAAAGACTGTCATTAATGTGAACACAAACTAACACAACAAGAGACTAACGGGACGGGTTCCCCTATGATCACCTGATAACGGGAATTTAATACTCATTGAAGATTGCAGCAACATGGACTTTCTTTTATAATGAATTTTTTTATATACATCTTTTATTTTCATTTGTATATCATCACTCTTATACCGCTGGATTTTTTTCACAGTATTGATATATTTTTTCATAACTATATATTTTTGTTTCTATTCATACTAACTTGATCTCTTATACATATTTATTCATATTAATTTGATCTAGTATATGGATTACACCTATCACGTCACCCATTATGGTTTTATGAGCTTTGATTATACCTCTGCAATTTGCACTTGCACCCTTAGCAGTTTTTGCACCTTTATTAACACCAAACACCTCATTACACACTGGTCTGCACTGTATTCAACCCAATAGGGTTAAGAGATTGGAATACATTTTCCTACCAAGAGCAACGCCCTTTCCACTACAACTCTTTAACTCTTTAATCTTCTGGCTCCCTACATCAGGTGGGCTGCAGCTCTGTTATAAAATGTCCTCTGCGCAGAACACCCCCATCTAATTTTCAATAATTTTAGCTCTAGACCTGCTCTGCAACTCAAAACTAGTAACCTGTAGGAATTTTTAAACCTTGCAGATGGAGATTTTTAAGTGCCAATGTTTGTTGCCATTCCACGAGTGGGCGCAATTTTGAAGCATGATATGTTGGGTATCAATTTACCCGACATAACATTATCTTTCACAATTTGGAAAACAATTGGGCTAACTTTACTGTTGTCTCAAAAAGGTGTTTTTTTTCCAAAAAAAATTACGCTTGTAAGACCGCTGCGCAAATACGGTGTGACATAAAGTATTGCAACGACCACCATTTTATTCTCTAGGGTGTTAGAAACAAAAATATATAATGTTTGGGGGTTCTAAGTAATTCTATAGCAAAAAAACCTGATTTTAACTTGTAAACACCAACTCTCAAAAAGAGGCTTGGGCCTTAAGTGGTTAAAGACCTTGTTCCGCCACTGATTGACCCTAATAGCATATAAGTATGGGCAGCTAAAAACAATTAAAAGTGCGTGTGCCTGTGAGGGCATGATAGTGAAAAGCAACGAAACTTCACCTAATTAGAACATTGCCTGCAACGTTATTTTTTCTTCCTTTTTGAAGAGATTTTTTTGAACCTTCATAAACCACAATCATCTGAAAGTGGAGGCACACAAAAAGCTTACTGTACTGGGAATAAAATGGTAACTATTACTCTTTGTAGCTCTGAATTCCATCAAACGGAAAAGAAAAAGACATAGAGTTAAATTTGGATCCTAAAACTTCCTCTGAGTCACATGAAAGTATGCGAATAATGAAGTCTTCAAAGCTAGAACTGGGATGTGCAATTTTAACAAGAATAAGGAGGATTACCGGAGAAGCCGGAGATTCCAGCTGGACATTTTTAATAATAAATATAACTCGTGGCTACAAAATTCCCTGACACAGCGAACATCTGCAGTGCTATTTCATGTATATGCTACAACCCCCCCCCCCCAAAAAGAAAATTGGGTTGTAATTTATAGATCATAGTAAAGGGTCCTTTCACACCAAACTGTACATAAACATTCAGTGCAACGCATGAAACATGTGCATTGATGGCAGTTAACATGCATTTCCACTGGCATTGTGTTGCCTTACATTACATTTTTATTTGCGCTAGCATGTGTTTTCCTGTCATCTGTTGTGTTGTGCTAAGTCCCTGGAAGGGTCAAAATACTAACAGCAATTTATAGTTGATATCTTTACTTTCAGCTGCGTTGCCTTTACGTCAGTTATTGTGCGTTGTTTTAAAATGCAGACAGGTTTCATTTTACTCTTACACTCGAGTCCTCAAAGAACTCAGTCAGGTTATAGCCAGACCATTATTATTTTTCTGGACAGCATATTGACAGTAATGGTACCAGCTGATTAGCGAAAAGCCTACATGGTACCAATATTCAATAAAGGGCAGAGATATATTCCTGGAAGCTACAGGCCAGTCAGTCTAACATCGATAGTATGTAAACTATTGGCGGGGATGATATATGATATACGACGGCAGGTTGGCTCTCTTGCGCAAATCGCCGTAGCTGTACGACCCGTGATCGCCTAGTACAGAGGAAGAACGGGATCTGTAAACACGGTGGATCCCCATTCTGACAGGGGACATGACAGAGATCAACTGTTCCCAGTCATCGGGAACAGTGATCTCTGTCATGTCCCTGCCAGCCCACCCCCCCTACAGTTAGAACACACCCAGGGAACACAGTTAACCCCTTGATCGCCCCCTAGTGTTAACCCCTTCCCTGCCAGTGTAACTTTTACATTAATCACTGCATTTTTATAGCACTGATCAATGTAATAATGTCACTGGTCCCCAAAAAGTGTCATTTGGGGTCAGATTTGTCTGCCGCAATGTCGCAGTCCTGCTAAAAATCACAGATCTCCGCCATTACTAGTAAAAACAATAAAAGAAAAATAAAAGTCCCTAAATCTATCCCATAGTTTGTAAACACGATAGCTTTTGCACAACCCAAACAATATACGCCTATTTTTTTTTACCAAAAATATGTAGAAGAATACAAATCAGCCTAAACTGATGAATACATTTGTTTTTTTTTTAGTTGTTTTTTAGATATATATAATAGCAAAAAGTAAAAAAAAAAGATATATTTTTTTTCAAAATTGTCGCTCTTTGTTTGTTTATAGCACAAAAAATAAAACCAGAGAGGTGATCAAATACCACCAAAAGAAAGCTCTATTTTTGGGAAAAAAAGGATGTCAATTTTGTTTGGGTACAGCGTTGCATGACCGCGCAATTGTCAGTTAAAGTGACGCAGTGCCGTATCACAAAAAATGGCCTGGTCATTAAAGTGGTTGTCAACCTGTGACAACCAGTTTAACCTACAGGTAAGCCTATGATAAGGTTTACCTGTAGGTGCCCTGCATATCTCCTAAACCTGCACGGTTCAGGAGATATGCAGTGTTTTTTATGTGTCGACGTCATGTCAGCACATGCGCAGTGCCGACATGACGGCACATTTCACATTTACCTGACAAGAAAAATGTATATTTTTTCCCTGACTATTATAATGAAAGAACCTATGTACAAAACCATTGTATACTCCACTTAAGGTGATGTAAATTCACAGTTTTCCAGCAGTGGGAGCTCTGTGACAGAGCAAAATGTCACTGGAAATCATTCCGATATATTTGAGCAAAGGTGAATAATTGTGAAAAACATCTTGTGCTATAATTGTCATTTTTCCAACTCTTGCTTTGCTGAAAACTCTCCTGAGTTGGAGTGGAGACCGAGAAATAACTTACTCCACTTAACAACTGAACGTTGAATTTTTCCATCAGCTCTTCTCTCATAGTTATTACCTTTTGTATTACTTGCTTCACCCTATTAGATTGTAAGTAGTGTTGAGCGAACCCGGACTGTAACGTTCGGGTCCGTACCGAACTTTAGGGTGTCCGTGGCACGGACCCGGACCCGGACATTTCAAAAATCGTTCGGGTTCGGTCCGGGGTTCTGCTATTTTACTCCACATGTTGAGAAGCTGCAGGGCAGCCAATCAACAAGCGTTTCACTGGTTTGCCCTTAGAAGCCATCACAGCCATGCCTACTAATGGCATGGCTGTGATTGGCCGGTGCATCATGTGACCCAGCCTCTTTATAAGCTGGAGTCACAGTGCTGCAGTCACATGCTCCTTGGGTTAGTATAGGGAAAGGTAGCTGACGGCGTGAGGGACAGATTTTAGCCATTTTAAGACCTGATCCTGCATCCTGAGATAGATTACTTTACTACTGCTGTCTGTGCTGTTGCTCTGAGGACAGATAGCAGAAATTAGAGATTTCACATACCGCTGCTTTGAGTTG